>CAAKHG010028122.1:11606-25447 GCA_901007715.1 Dactylopterus volitans
GCACGTCGGCAAAGCTGCAGATTCCAGACGAGTCTGTGGTTTTTCCAAGGTAATCACTTCCTACTGTGCAATATCTTTACTCTGTTTGGGAAATCCCACAATCCTCATAAGTATCGACCTGGCGAGGTGCATCAGCAGCAGCTCATCAGTTAAAGTCATTCCGAGGAACCGACCTGCATGTGGGAATGTCATGCGGGTTCATGACTAAGAATTCTACCCACGTTTATTTTCCCGGTTTAGCTCCATGGGAAAAAAAAAGATGTCATCATAGGTTAATGTTTTCTTGAGGATAAACTGCCCCCGCAATGTGAACCCTCTCTCTCTCTCTCTCACACGCACGCGCACGCACACACAACATTCCGCGCGCCTTTCTGCGGTGAGTCATTCATTTTTACCTGTAGGAAATCAGTTTGAGAATCGCTTCATCCGAGAACTGCTGAGACATGACGGTGCCACATGCCGATGCGGCATCCCAGCTGGGCTGGCGCGTGAAGCGACGGCAACGCGTCGCTTCGCCGACATGTCGGGCCCGCGAAAAACCTCAGCTGGGCTGCGCTGGCGCTCGGCCATGCGGCAGTTTACGGTGGCCGCGTGCAGGTGAACGGTAGCGTGAGCGGGGATCCTGTTGCAAGTGTTGGTGAGGATGCCCACGTATTAACATTCAGTCGCTGAAAAAAGATGGGAAATGTCCTCATAACGTGTTGTGTTTTGTGTTTATTTAAAAACGAGCGCTCTGGGGATGCGGCGTTTTCGATAGGCAGTTCATTTACCAGATGGAGTGACACATACACACTATTGGGTTGCTTTTTTTTTAATTTTAGGAAAGCTGGTGTAAAAGTGCTGCTCTAAATGGCTCGACCGCTCCTTTAATGTCTTACAAACATCCTCACAGGTCATGCCGGGAAAAAAATTGCAAACAAACATTTCAGCTCAGGACTCATTTCTGCTGCGAATTCTCGCCGCCGCTGCCGTGACTGCGACCAGGTCAACTGATGCAACAGCGGCGCAAAGGATCCGTTTTTGAGCACGTTTTCAGACGATGACGCTCATCTCGATCCTCGGATGTATTTACAAGGGAGATTAGGGAGCACAGCGAGGCCGTCGCGGGCTCGATAGGCACTGCCTGCAGGTTCTGAACATCTACTTGTGTGCTCGCAGCCGTTCTTCCTCAGCAACAACAGCGAGAGGCCTCCCGGACCCCCGGAAGCGACGGCTTGGGGGGGAAACTGCGCGCTGCTCCTCCTCCTCCTCCTCCTCCTCAACTTCTCGGGCTGGAGAGGCGCGAGGAGAGAAAACTCGCGAAAGACATCAAGACGGGAGATGTCACCTGCAGCGGGGAGGTGGAGGGGTGGGAATGGGGGGGATATGAAAGTCAAAGGTGGGGAGGAGGGTTGTTGAGCAGAGAAGCAGCAGCGCGGAGATGAGGAGATAGAGCAGGTAGACGGCTGCATCAATCCATGACAGAGCAAAAGCTCCGCTGCTGGAAAGAGAAGGTTTTGTTCCTTTCACGCCCTTTTTTTTTCCAGTTAGTTGAGTGGAGTAAAAACAGACAAAAAGCTTTGCCAGGTTTAGGTTGATTTTTTTTTCCTTTCTTTTTTTAGTCTGGGTTAGAATGAAGAACAGAAAATTAGGAATTTACAGGGAGAGAGTGGCGAACATCCTGTCCATTTCACATCATCCTGGGTCCAGATTGTGTCCATCTCTTGCAAATACCGTATCTGTAAGCTGTATTGCACTTAACTGGTCCTACAAGGTTGACCTTGCACATTCAATTTTTCACCCTAATATTTCTCCAAATGTGTACAAGGACACGACACTCCTCCACATAGAAATGTATGTATTTTGTGAACCTCTGAAAGCTTAATTTCCACCAGAAGACAAAGACACCTTCAGATAGAGAGAGGGAGCGAGCGACCGAGACACCCCCAGAAAGACATCACCAGAGCAGAAGGAATCAAAAGTGCCACACGAGCGTCCTCAGAGAGACGGCCCGGGATGCTTCACTCACTCTATCCCGAACATCCTTGGATTTTACCCTCCTGCTGCCCGCGGCAACCCCTGTGGCGATAGAAGCAGGGACACGTCAGTCAGTGTTTGTTTTTTCTCCCCGGTCGGACATTTGCTGGCTTTCCTTTCAACACATAGTGGGTGGGTGGGGTGGGGGTGAGACAGGTGAGAGAACCTTTTCATTGACGGGCGCAACGACGCCCGCGAGATCACGTTAGCGCCGCGTGACAGGGGAAACTGTATTATTCAAGGCGTGGACATGACCTGCGACGGCGGTGTATAGGAGAGCGAAAGCAAATGTTTTAGACCCCAAAAAAGACACACCGGACAATATTTTCAAAAAGATAGCATCCTCTCAACACTTGTGTGTTGGTGTGTTTTGTGATTCAAATTGGATTTCCATTGTCACGTGTTTTTCCCCAAACCCTTCGGAAGGGGTCACGGCGGCGCTGAGAGGATGCTACGCACAAGAGACTGGAAACAGAAATGAGAGCAAGTGGGAAGCAGGGTTAGTTCATCAAGAGTGTCTCAGTTTTATTGTATGCATTTTCTTTTCTTTTTTTTTTCTTTTCCCTCTCAGTGCTTCTTAAGACAAGGATTCCAAAGATATTCAAACGTCAGTGAAGAGAAGAAGAACACCTCCAAGCGGCACGGAGCGGGCCGTTTCGGGGCTCCGCCCCCCCCCCCCCCTCACCCGGCAGGTTGTTTTGGAAGAGAATAGAAAGACAAACATAAAACAGAGCGGGCAGTCGGGGCCCGTGAATGAATGCTGAGAGGCAGGCAGTCGGCGTCGAGTTAAAATACACATGGACTATTTACAGCATGTTTGCTTTCAACGGCACCTTTAACCACTCCTATGTCAATAAACACAATGGACACGACATTTAATACCCGGGCCGGGGCAAAGGGCCCGCAACAGTTTGGTCACAGTAGCTTCACAGCGCCCCCTCCCCACCCCCTAGACCGGCTCTACTCGCGGTACATTGAACTATCGCAGGGCACACAGCATCGTCTGCTGTATGAAAAAAAAAATAATCTCAAAAAAAAAAAAAAATCTCTCAGGTCATATCTAGTTACATTTCTGTCACCTCTTTTAGAACATGTGATAACACCGACAGTGTTTCTACCACTCCCGTCACTTCACAAAGCATGGTAAGACTACGCTGCGTCTACTCAGTACAGTTTTCTTTTAAAAAAACAAAAAACGGTGATATACAACAATGTCAGACACTTTCCCTTTAAAAAGTCTTTGGCAGAGGAAAAATAAAAACCACGACATTAAAAAAAAAAAACAAAAACAAAAAAAAAAACAATAGTAAAACGACCGCTTATAAGCTTTTGTGAATATCAAAATAAGACCCACGAGGAAGTTCTGACATCAGAGGGGTCATGGTGGTACATGCTTAACTCCACAGGACTGCACTGCACGATGTGAGATCAAACCGCTGAGAAAACATTTGATCATGCCAGGAATGCGAAACCAGGACGAACTTTTCCCCAGATATAGTTCTGGCAAAGCATGCAGAGACGTTACTGCCAGCGTCGACCAGCGAGGGGGGAGGGGTGGTGGTAGGGGGGAAAAGTCCTTGTGATTCCCCGCGAGTGTGTAAACATGTACAAAATACAGGCGCCATGAACCTCGCCGCGCAAACGAGCGTCCACAGCGGAAGCCGCCGCTGTCCCACAAAAGTGCAGCGAGCAGGGGAACCGTCCTGGGACGGGGTGTCAGTCCAGTTTCGTACATTCCCTCACTGCATCGTGCCGTGACTTAGTTCCTGCTTTTCCGGTTTGTCTGCGCAACCGCCGCCGCGGACTAGCAGCTCCCTAGACAAGCTAGTAAAATCTCTTCCAGTGGCGTGATTGAGTGACGATTACTTTATTCATATGTATATAAGGCCCTTCCAAAAGGGAGCAGGATGTAATATTAGGTGATACCACCATTCCCCAGTTGTGTGTGTGTGTTTTTTTTTAAGATTAAAATGACAATCGGTAACAAGAATTGCAGCTGTAAACTGCATTAAAGACTGCATTGCACTGATCCTCTGGGGAGATACACATAAAATAATAATAATAATACAAAAAGGACTGAAATAAAATCGACAATAACATGAGTGGACGAGAACAATATATAAAACAACACACTAACTTAATGAAAATAGACAAAATTATAACACTGTAAATGGGAAAAGTGCTCAGTATCTTCTTTTTTTTTTCCTTTACATAATGCATCATAATATCATATTAGCTCTCTCAGTATTCTTCGACACATGCATTCATTGACTCTCCTGTTCACTCACTCGCTCGCGCACTCACTCGTCATGTCATAAAGTATCTTACAAAGCAGGCAAGGGTCTCCTCCCTCCAAAGCCCTTCAATATTCTTGTCACAGTTTTCAATGTTATTTCCCCTCCTGGTCCTGGTCTACGCACAGTAAACCACTCTTACTCCTCAGCCACTAAATTTTTTTTTTTTTTTTTTAAGTAATGCAACTTTTTTTTTTTTTCACCTCATGCCACAGCACATAGTTTAAAGATTACCCATATAACTTCTAAATATGTATATTTACATCTCAAGTTAAGAAGAGATGGGTACATAGACGGTCTGGATAGATATAAAGTGTGGAGGGTCGGAGAGGTGCCAGGCGGCAGCGAGCCCCCACGCCAGAGGTTTGCGCCGCGATATGATAGGTTTAGAAGGATAACTGTTAGCAGAGCGCCGAGAGAAGCAGACGCTGTTTCGCCGTGTGTGATGTAGATCTAGCGTTGCAGAGTAATGGCAAGCGGAAACATAGTGGTGATGCAGGGCGGGAGAAAAAAAGAAAGAAGGTGACAGTAGAGTTAGAGAGGTCCATCGGAGGTCTCTGTATAAGACGAGGTGCCCTCAAATCGGGCGGGTGTCTCTCTCTCCCCTTGAACGCCCTGCTCTCGAGAAGTAAGAAGAAACGAGCCCGACATCAGCGTCTAGGGGCAACGTCATCCGCGCTGTTACTTTAAGAGCAACTCATATATTTTCTCTTTCTTTCTTTTTTTTTTAAAAAGGAGATAGCGCGCGAGCCGTGCGAGCACTAGCACTCCTCTATGGTGAGGCAGATGAATTCCTGGATGCACTTCCTATACTGTTGCTCGGTGGGGCTGCTGCTGGGGTATTGACCTGGTTGTCCCAAGGGCGCCTCCGCCTCCCGCATCTCCTCGTTCATCCGCGCCAGACGCAGCCTGGAGAAGGGAGAGGGCAAAGACGGGGGGAGAAACGTCAGCAGGGAGGCGGCGAGGGACGCAGAGGGAGGAGGTGGCGAGGAGGGGCGAGGCAGGTATGCCGCGGTGAAATGAACAGTATCTGTTTATTTGCATGCCGAGGCACCCTTTGTGTTAGTCACTTTTGTAGTTTGGCCACGGGTGTGTGTGTATCCCATGAGACCAGTGACTTCAGCAGTGATCAGATTGCTGATTTTTTTTAACCCGCCATCGTGAACGGCTAATCAACATAAAACTAATTGCAAACTGTTTGGTGAATATTTGTTTGTTGCTTGTTGAAGGAAAGTACCGATGTCTGCCCCTCCTCATTCACTACTTTTCACCTTTAAATTGCCAATTTCATCCAGCGGTTCTGACTGGCTGGTCACAAGTGAGCAGTGACCCAGGAGTTGAATGCAAAGATGCCGGAGATGTTTCAGGTCGTAAAAGGAAGAGAAGTAGAATCACTTACAGGGTGACAATGTCCGCGTTGGCGGCCTGGACGGCGATGCTTAGTGGGTCGTGACCCTGCTCGTCCACCTCCGACTGCGACGCTCCTCTCTTCAGGAACAGACACACCTGCCTGTGCAACCGATGTGGTCAGGGAAAGAACGTCAAAGTCAACATTTGTAACGGCATCAAGAAAATAAACTGGCAGATATCGCTTTATCGATTTCTCCGGGTGCTTCAGTCTTTGCGTATAGATCTTGTTTTGCTTTTTTTTCCCCCCTCACATATTTTAAAATGATCTCGTGATGCCGTGGAACATTGTGTGAAGTGAAACCACCGTGTTGGAGAGACAAGACTCTACAAGGAGATTGAGAGATCTTTGGTTGGATTCTGGCAGTTTTTCGGGGTTGCGATTTCTGAAGTTACACTTTATACTACAGCACTTTTATAACCCACAGAGGATGAAGGATTGTGCTCCTTTTAGAGCGCCGCGCTGTGAGCAGACAAATCTTATTGATTGCTACTTGACGGCTGAATCAATAGGTAGTTTCCAAAGGGGCTAAGGGCCCTAGAAAAATCTTCATCTGTGAACTGAAACAGTGTTATAAGATATTTTCTGTGTTCAAATTTGCACCAAAGCTGGTGATGCTGGGGGAAATGGGACAGGAAATGTGAGACTTGTTGGGAGATGGTTGAGTAATGGGGTCCGCGACTTGATATGGAAGAGCACAGGTTGACCAGACAAATATTGATCTGAAGTAAACAAGTTACTGACGCATGGTCTAAAGACACGTGCACACCGCGCTGCTGCCATTTCAGAAACAACAACAAGCTCGGGATTGGCTTGTTAAGAGAATCTGTGTTTGTAGGGATAAAGGGCAGTGAGCTGATGACATAAGCACTGAACCAAAACTGCGTATTTTTAGGATGATAAAAACTAAATATGGATCACAGAATTATGCTGAATTTAATTCATCTAAGAGGCAGGGCCTTGTGTGCCCAATTGAGAGCTGACTGCTTAAAGAGGATGGCAAGCAGATTTGTACAACGTCATTTTTTTTTTTTTTTGATTACTTTTCCCTTTCCAGAAAGGTTTGGAAGTAGAAATCAGAACTGCCGCTGACGTCACGTTCCTTTGGAAACTTTCATGTGTGCACCTATGGTAGCCTGCATTCTGTGTAGCTGCACCTTCGCAAGGCCTTTCTTACCCAGTGTGTCCCAGGTAGGTGGCGTGATGCAGCGGCCCTCTGCCCCTCATGTCCCTCTGGTTCACATCGGCTCCGTTCTGAAGCAGGAACTCACAAGCTATGAGAGAGCCCTGATGGAGAGACAGCCAGAGAGAGAGAGTTGTTTATTTCATCCTAATTCACACTCTAAACTAATCTAATTATTGTTATGCTAAAACTAAAGTGCCAAAAGTGTTTTTTTTGTTTTGTTTGTTTCCTTCTTAGTTTACCTGTGTTTCACCAATTCCGGTACGGTAAGATAATGTGTTCAGGGTAGAGCTACTGCAAATATCCTGCTAATGGCTTTTGATGTTTATGAGAGTGCTTGAAATTATCCAGGTCAGACCATTTTAGCTTAGGGATATCTTTTTTCTTTTCTTTTTAAAAAAAAATAGTTAATCCATTTTGGTTCGCAGCCCTCTCATGTCAACACTGAGTCAGACTGAGCAAACGGCGCCTCACCCCGATCACGGCCTGTATGAGCGGCGTTTTTCCATCCTCTTCCTCACTTGCAGTGTGCACGTCCGCACCGTGCGCCAGCGCCTCGGCCATGAGCGGCAAGTTGTGGAGACGGGAAGCTCGGTGGAGGAGAGCGCCGGGGTGGAGCTCCCTCGGGTCCTCGGGGTCTGAGGACACTTCCTGCTCGATTTCAACCTCGCCGCTGGATGACTCCTCTGACTCTTCCTCTGAGGGTCGATGTGGAATAACACGGGTGCAACGAAGGAAAGATTTAATTAAAAATCTGTCAAGAGCGAGGGAGCTTTAATTAGCTGTGTTTGTGCAGTGTGTCACCACTTAGTTTTATGTGATTTCTGTGGCGTCAGTAAACAGTGAGTGCAGTTCTCTCTATCACATGGAGCTTACGTAAATACATGTGCAATATGGAAACCAGCATGCAGGGTAGATGTAGAAAATTACTGTGCATTACAGCCCATAACAGAAAACACAAGTCTCTATATTTATCACGATTTTCTGATTTATCTCAACGCACCTTCTTCTGTGACGCTGTCCACCACTGAGCCAAACACCAGGATGTCGGTGCTGCCGTCAGTGCTTCCTCCAAGGCCGCTGTCGCTGCTGAGACCTGCGGGGCCAAAAAGTGCCAGGCCGCGGACACGTTAATCATTACACAAGACATACTGGGCTAATCACACACGCCAACCATCATCACCGTTAAAACTGCACTGTTAATACAAAACCTGCGAGAGAACTGCAGTGTGAGCTTAAGTTTTGCATTTTCCTGTTGCTCTACAAAAAAGTTTACAAATCATACACTCGTTGGCCAATTCATTAGGTACACCTAGATGACACTCGTGCAGTGTAAGACGAAATCCTAACTTCATTCAGTCTGATTGAATCAAAAGGTGCTGACACATTTTACTAATCATTTTCAGAGGCAAAAACTTGTTGTGGGTTTGAAGTGTACCAGGATATACAGCGGCGTGTTCCCGATATTTTGCACATCTCATTTTCAAAAATAATGGGCGCGTCTTATTGTTATAGTCAAAATCTGTTTCTCATTGTCACTTCGGTTTATATTTCATTTACTCTGCAAAAATCTTCGAGGCGATTTGTGGTGGACTTACTGCGAGGACCAGAGCCAGTGTCAAAGTAGGAAAAAAGCGAGTCCAGCTCATCTGGACAGAACAAGGAGTCCCGGCGGAACTTTGCTGCGGCTGCTGCCAGAGAATGACACATCACAACAAGATTTCAGTTCAGTCTGAAGACCCCCCAAAACCCCCGGTCATCATGCCATGTACAAAAGCTGATTTGCTGCACCGACCTGCTGAGAGGTTTGCTGGGGAGGCACTGCCAGGCTCGTAGCGGTGGTATTTCCTGCGGGCCTTGTTAGGGGCCCGAGCAGAGCTGTTGTGTCGCTGGCACTTCTTCACGGTCCAGGGGCGGGACTTCCTCTCACCCTCCGCCAACGCCTCGCTCCCACTCATCTTCTTCAGGAAGCGTTTCTCCACATATTTATTCTTGATCCAGGCCTCTTTCTCCTGTCTGGAGGTAAGACGATTTATAAATCGATGTTGCGTCTTGTCATGACTGATGAAGATAATTGGGTGCAGCCTGGCATAAGACAAATTTAGCCACTGACCTCGTACTGGACGGCCCGGGTTTTTTCACCCTGAGCTCCTCACAGGCTCCCTCGTAAATTTGGTTGATCACAGTGTTTCCCAGTTCACACATCAGCTGAACATGGGAGGAGGGTGTCGAAAGAGGGGGAAAAAAAAGAAACAGACGGAGGGAAATCATTTAAAACATACCACAATGGGACAGCAATCACAAGATGCAAAAATGCAACTCTCTTAGGGCAAAAACAGTGCAGACAGGAGAGGCTGTAAGCAATATGTTGGGGGGGCAATACCTTAAGTAATTCTGGTTCCCATGAGTCTAGTGTTAGTGAGCGCACCTTAGAGCAATGGACACCTAGACTCCTGGGAGAGACAAGAACAAGATTTTAGGATAACTTCATTCCTGCCCTCTCTAATCCAGCTGCCTGCGCCGACAGGCTTCAGCATCAGCAGACGCTCTGCATATTTGATGTTAATCCAAAACTCTGGAGCCCAGAAAATGCTCTTAACACAAGATGATGACTTCAAATCCAGTACCAACCGCTGACAATCCAAGAAAAAGCTAATTCTTGCCTCTGTGAGTTGATAGAAACAAGAGAGCGTGATTTTTTTTTCTTTTTAAAAAAAGAGAAGAAAAACTAACCTGTGGATCCCTGAGCACTCGATGCACAGCAGCACTCCGAGGTTGATGGAGGCCCAGCAGGGAGCCGTCTGGCCGCAGTCACAGCACAGTTCGTTGCCTGGCAGGCTCTGTACTCTCTGGAGGAGGCTTTCTCCGCCTCCCCGAACTCCCTTGTCCGCCCTCTCCCCCCTCTCTCTGGGCTCGCTGGCCGAGTCGATGCTGCTGGTGGAGGGTGAGGCGGTCCGGTCCAAGCGCTGCACACACGGCGGGGGTGACAGTTCAGGGACAGGAAATCAGTAGCAACCCCAAGGCAATACAAGTTTTAAGTTGAGTTTGATGAACTCTGTGTCCAGACAACATCAACGCGAGACCACATGGAAAGTTTTGTTTTCAACCGCATCTGATGTTTTTGTTTGTTTGTTTGTTTGTTAGCAGAACTATGCAAAAACTAGCGGGCCGTTTCAGTGCTCGGTGGAGGGCTGCAGCACGGACCGAGGAAGAACCCATTACATTTTGGAGCAAATCCATTTAGCGCGACAAAAAATAGCTATTAGTAATTATTCAGGTATGTAACTGTGTTCCTACCTCAATGTAGTAGTTGTCGGTGATGTCTTTGTAAGCGGAGGCAATGCTTGCCTGGACTGCCTGGATCCAGGCCTGCCGCAGCTTCTCAGACTCAGCCTGCAGCATGCAGCTCCTACAGAAGAGAGAAATCAAATCAGCAAAACGTGTTTTTTCCCCCCAACCTTTAATCATGCTAGGTCAAAAATACACACACAAAGACTTACTTAGTGGGTGAAACCACCTCGAAGCAGAACCTCCTCTCGTTGTCTTCACAGGGTTTGACTGAGCACAGCCTCAGGTCCTCCACCACCACGGTTAGAGAGTCCTGTCATCGGCAGAGAGGGGAGCCACAACAGCAGACCCCGATCAGTCTAATCAGGTCCACTTCAACAACAACGCACGCGTCTCCGAACGGTCAAGCGCTGCTGGCGCCGCCATTTGCCAGTGATGTGAAATGCCGGAACTTGATTAAAACACAAACACGCCACGTTCACAGAATCAAACTGTACCTTGAGCTTCTTTTGATAGACCAGCTGGCTGTTCTGTATGGAAAACCACCGCCTTGAGGAGGAAGAGGGAATCAAGACAGGCGGTGAGAGAGCCACACATAATCAAATATCTCCATTCTGGAATAAAATCTGGTGGGTTAAAAAGCACTTTTCATCTCAACAGTGGTTAATAAATCTATAGAAGAGAATACAGACTGCTTGGAAAATGAGTGAGAAATGGATCCTTTCTGCTTATACCACCTATAAGTCACCCTACATAAACTTAAAGATTCGTAGCTGATCTCAAGTTTGGAAACTTAACTTCGGGTCTTATCATTTTCTCAAGAATTTGGTGATAAGCCATAAATAAATAGACAAAATGTGTCCATAAAATATATGCACTCTCTCTCATGATATTCCCTAAATATTGCATGTTTTGCACATGTGGCCCGGTTAACAGAGGTTCAAACACTTCCTTCACTTTACCTGTTCCAGGTCTTGAAAGCGTTGCTGGCCCTCTTGAAGAGGTAGCCCTCCATGACCACGCCGTTGGGCGCGTCCACGTTGAATTCCAACTTTGGGTCATCGTAGGAAAAATCCTGCGGAAGGAACACGAGCGCATAGGATTAATATTGCGATTGAGCCCCCTTTCTTGTACGTGGCGTCGCTGCTAGACGGTGGCAAATCTGCTAGCCTAAAACTCACAGAATATGGTGGCTGTGCTTTCACTGTTTTATGTTTTTTTTTTTTTTCGGGGCACATATTGTGTGCTTCAGCTCTTCAAAAAAGCTCAAGCGTCCCTCACAAGAAACCGCCCTGTGCAAACCATGACATTTTAGAAGGATAAGGTCACATTATAAAGCAATAACCGCATGTCAGCTGCACACACAACACATGGGAGGGGTACTGCGCCATCATCTCCCCCTGCTCATCCCGGTGGCGTTGAAACTCCACGCGCAAAGACGGGCGACTCAAACCACCGACGGCGTGAAACAGTTCAACGTGAAGCCAAGTGGCTGGCGTGGATGCACAGTTAAGTGCAAAGGAGAAAACAGTGAGGGGAAACGCCTCGTCAACCACATTTGCGTTGCCGCTCTTTCTGACACGAGTCTAATGTGCTCCATCACATAGATCAGTCTCGCTCCGTTGGTCCCCAAACTGGCCACAAGCTCACTGTCGAGTCGCCGTGGAAGATCCGATCCAAATCTGCGCCTTCTCCTGGCGCCCTGCAAACCAAAACTTCCGTTTCCGCGAGCCTGCAAAGAGCGTGAACTTCCCGGGAAAGACACACGAGTAGTGGACGCCACCGGCTCAGCTTGGTGAAGAGACAAGAGGAGGAGAGATTAACCCTCAGATTAGATGTCACCGGTATTGAGGAGGAATTTGGTTTGGGACGAGGCCATACTACTGTAGGCATGTAGCTCTCTCTCTCTCTCTCACACACACACACGCAGAGTTTCAAAAGAGGCATGTACACACATACTGTGCACTAGCAAACGCACATCACGCACCACCACAAGTCTTGGAAGGAGCCCACCTTCGACAACTTTGAGGAAACTGACAGAAAAATCGAACGTAAAAAAAAAACACCAAAAATGCCAACGAGAGACACGCGAGAACATCGCCAACACGCGACATGCTTCCCCTTCTTCTTGTCCCTATCTGACAACAGGGCCAACGCAGTCACGTATATATATATATATACTTTTTGTCAAATGTTAAACTCACAGTCTCAAGTGAGGTCAGTTAGCTAACAGCTACAATTAGCACGCCAGGCTAACGGATAAAAGAGAGCCGACGGCGGGGTCCCTCACCAGTGTGGAGTCCAGCCGCCCGAAGATCTTCATCTCTGCGCCGCCGTCATCCGACTGGAGCTCAGCGGCGAGACAGCGGACGACGCAACAAATAAATAACTGCTCATGTATGGAGGAGAACCACGACGAGCATCCCCGCGTTCGTCACTTGGGGATGAGACGGGCGACTGTCAGCCCGCAGCGGCGGCGGCGGCGGAGGGGGGAGGAAGAGGAGGAGGACGGGGAGGAAGAGGCGCTCGCGCCGCGGCCACCTGCGCGCATGTTCGGTTCGCGCGCGCGCTCATTAGCATACAGCTGTCGGTCGCGGATCAAACGTTTTCCTACCGCTGCCCCGCCCCCGCAACACCAGTCGGTCCCCGGTTTTAAGGTCCCCCCCCCTCATCGGTTCCCCGCGCGGGTCCTGCGATAAAAAACAAAACAAAACAACTAAAAAAAGGCCACTCCGACAAGCCGAGTTTTCATCCGCGGTTTTGGAGCAGTCAGCCTTCCATCTGTCCGCGCGCCCCTCGCGTCTATTCCTGCTTAATCAAGCTGACTTTATCGCTCCCCAGGCGGCGGCGCGGAGGCCCCCGCCCTCCCCTCGCTTCCCACCTTAAATCAGCCCGGACCCGAGGAACGCGGCGCACAAGCGCATACCGGAGCTCTATGTGGGGGACACACACACACCCACACACACCCGCAAGTTACCACATAACTGTGGTACACATACTGTTTATTTAAAAAAAAAAAAAAAACATGTGTAAAAGGAAAATGGCGCTGTGCTCTTGTCCAAATCACACCGATCAAACGCAACATTATATGAATCACATGCAACAGCCCAGCAATGAAGTTTGATGTAGAACTTCTATTGAATCTCTTTCAGAGAGCTGTTGACATATTTCAATGATCGTTTATCGGGGGCTGTTGTTTGTGATGCTGTTGAACTGCACTGGGTTGTACTGAGAGGTGTCCCTAATATTTTGGTTATCCCACTCATATGCATTAGGGTGATGAAATATTAGGGACGCCTCTCAGTATGACTGATGCAGTTTAACAGCATCTAAAATTACAGTCCCAATAACAGCGGTTCAAATATGTTCATCACCTCTCTCAAACAGACTCATAAAAATTCAACGTAAAACTCCTCCCGAAGGGGAGAATTTATTGCGGATCTGTTGCATTATATCCTGTGGTAAACATGCGGCGGTCATAATGTTATGGCCGATCGGCGCATCTCTGGATTTCCACTTCTATTCAGCGTCACTTAAATGGGGATTTAAAAAGCTGCACATGGAACCCGGAAGGGCCGGCTGAGTGTTTTTTTTTTTTAAGTGAAGACACCCAAGCTGTTTATATAAGATTCACGAATGTCAGTGAAACGGG
>CAAKHG010028134.1:7141-30792 GCA_901007715.1 Dactylopterus volitans
GTGAGAGGTAGAGGTGGAGCAAAAGAGAGAGAGAGAGAGAGAGACAGAGAGAGAGAGAGGAGAGCAAAGCAAGAAAGAGAGAGAGAGATGCAGAGCAAGACAAAGAGGACCTGTGAAACGGGACGGAGAGAGCTAGAATCAAATACTCACAGAGGGAAAGTTAATCACCAGGCTATTGAGATTAAAAAAATAAGCCACTGCCATATACGAAAGGTCAAATTTTTATGAGCACCGATACTCTCAAATCAAATCAAATGAAAATAGTTACTATCAGAGCAGGCAGGCTTATTAGCTTAATACAACGCTCACATTCAGTGTACGGGCCTGAATTTAAGGAGTCAATAGTGTAGTCAATAATAGCATGAGAGATTAGTCGGAAGGCAAATGGACTTCTTTTCTGGTTATTTGAAGATATTCCAGCTCCTACCTGAAAGGCGCTTACGCTTTAAAATTGCATGCGTCGCAACCTTGCCTCACCACGGCAACCAGCTCATGGACCATCCTGGTCATGGTCATGGTAAGGGGAAATGTAAGGCCTGCATGTCCCTCCAAACAATTTTTTTTATTTATTTTTTTTCTAGAGGCACACCTCAAGTTAAGGGTAATGAGGAATTGCCCAGAATTCCTCGCAAATCAAACTCAGCCACATCTGCTTATGTAAACACCATCAGCAAAGTACTGATGTGAGATGTGTCGGGGTCCTGAGGGGCATCCCCTCCACTAGCATTCGTCCCTCCCCTGAAAAGGGCCAAGAGGGGTAAATTGGGTGACAGTGTAATTCTGGTGATAGCCGCTCACTAACCAATTCCTCTTCGGAATATACTGACAAATAGCGCGTGTGCCATTAGCTATGTGAGCAGTGATTGGCCAATCAGGCGCAATGCCAGCCCCCTGGTGTTGATCCCAGAAGACACGCTGTGACACCGAAGTAGACAGCCAGACACAGCTTTAAGGTGCAAATCTAAAGTGAAACCCAACATCCACTGACAAGGTTTGTGCTTCCAGCTGCAGGAGGGAAGAGCAACATTCATTTCTAAGTCTTTCTTTCTTTTCTTTTCGTTTTTTTTTTTTTTTGAACTATCTAGCTGCGGTTCAGTGTGTGTGTGTGTGTGTGTGTGTGTGTGTTTGTGCAGTTGGCATGAGGCAGCCATGACTCACAGTTGAAGACCCAGGATGTGAAGTCCAGAGATACCCACTGTGGTTGCTGTCAAACTTGAATCCCTCTCTCTCTCTCTCTCTCTCTCCCTCTCGCTGTGTCTCACTCACACACACACTCTCACACACACACACACACACACACACACGCAGACACACACACACACACTTTCACACCATCAGGGACTTCTTGCTGTGGGGTAGTGAAGTGTAGACTTGTAAAATATTCAACAGGTTTTGATACCTCCCCTCCCTCCATCCATCCTTGTACCTTGAAAAAGTCATCTCTCACACTAGGAGAGAGTGATTTGATGGAGTTCAGTCCGTCTTCGCTCGGAAAAAAAACAAAACAAAAAAAACACCACAATGTTGCATCGAGCTGGCCTGACAGACACACACACACACACACACACACACACATACACACACACACACAAACCTGCCCACACATCTCCGCCGCGAGAGCAGACAAGAAGTACTGTTGTTGGATCTCTCCATTCAATATTATAGATGTGCATTTCACACTCTGCTTTGTGAGCTCCATTTACATGGTTGAGGTGTTATCTGATGGTCACGGTCCCAGTGAAGTGTGCAGCGTGCGTAGTGTGTATGTGTGCGCGCGCGTGCAGATATATAAAACCTCATCAACACTATCCCAATGCTTTTTCTTAAATACCCCCAAAAGGACTCTGCTATTGATTTTACGTATGAAACCATCACGGCTGATGAAAAGCCGTTTAGTGTGACAATGGTGTGAGGAAGAACGGGGGAGAGAGAGACAGAGGGAGACAGAGAAAGACAGAGAGAGAGACCTTTGCTAGGTGCTCAAATGATCCCTCAGGGCAAAATTATAACGAGTCACCCGTTTAACAACAGGCAACACAAGTAATCCATAATGCATACGCACCTTGTGTGGTCATATAAACATGGCCTGGACTCCACACCGAATAAACAGTGGTCAACACACTGTGAACGACAATCCCTCTTTGGATTATGTTCCTGGAATTGGCTCCTCTCTTTCCAGTTCCTTTGTGTGTAACTTCTCCTCCTGTAATTTTAGTTCCAGTTACCATCCGCGTCCATTTCATGACCCAAAACTGCATTTCATAGCTTTGACTGACGCGAATACACACCAATCAGCCATAACATTATGACCACTGCGTGTCCACCATAGAATATAATGCAACAGCCCTGCAATAAATTCTCCCTTCAGGAGGGGTTTTCTGTTGACGTTTGACTGAAACTGTTTGAGCGAGGTGTTAACATATTTTAACGATTGTTATCAGGACTGCAATTTGTGAAGCTGTTGAACTGTACTGGATTACCCTGAGAGGTGTCCCTAATATGTTGGCCACCCCACTCATATGCATGAAGGTGACAAAATATTAGGGACAGCTCTCAGTATAATCCAGTACAGTTCAACAGCTTCACAAATTACAGTCCTGATAACAGAGATAGAGATATTGTTAACGATACAGAAGAATTAACTCAGACTGTCACTGGCAAAGCAGCTGCAATATGAACGCACACATGTCTGAGTGTCACATCACAGGAGAACGCAGTCCGCATCATTTGTCTGGAACTGTGCACTGGCATGTTAAGTGTGTTAAATCATTCAAGCAGAAAAAAGTTAGCTATCAACATGATCTAGACCTTCGTCTGGACTATGAGAAGCTTCCCAGAAGAACGACAAGCGAGCAGCTGCACTACAAATGTGAAATATCCAGTGCAAACATGCCATCAGACATATTTTTAAACTAGTCTGAAATAATGAAATAATTATTATTGACACGCACAGGATATATTCTTCCTTTTTTCTGCAAAAGACAGTATTCCTAATAAAAAAGATGCATGCAATACAGTATGTGTGGTGATGTGATCTTAAAACCAGATTAATAACAGCTGCATTTGCAACAGGGCCTAAAACTGAAGACAAAAGCGCAACATACTGTTTGCCTGACCGCTATCAAATTTGGAATATTATCATATCACTGCCTATAGACATTATGAACGTAGCAATGTCCGTGCAGAGTGCAGGAGAGAAGAGGCTGATGCGAACTCTGGGTGTAAACTAAGTGAGCTTCCAAAACTTGCACTCCGAACGTTTCAGGAGGAGAAATGCGCTGAATGCATCTGTTATGCCCCGAGGACACACAATAAAATCACAGAGAAACAGTGAATTTAGCATAACCAACCTTGTTTGTTTATGAGAAAACTCCGCAGGGTACCTTTAATTGAGTTCGGAAGACTCAGCAACATTATTACGAGTCCAGTAAGGCGGCAGTATAAGCGGTCAGATGTTCATACAGGTTGTAAAGCAAACCCCACTTCAACCATATTATCTAAACCGCTTTTATAGAAGTAAAACCTAAAGTGAACCCAGACAGCGCACGAGCGCGGCTACAGTAAATAAAGCCGAGCGGAGCCAAGAAGAAGTTCTGCAGTTTGGACTTTTCAAAAAAAAAAACACAACTGTTGATTCATGTCGTTTCATTCTTTTAAGCGGTTCTCCGATGCTTTGGGCTGCCTCGCCGCCCGCAATGGCGTCGCCCGGACGGCAGCGGCCGCTCTCTGTTATGATGCCTGCAAGGCCGCATGGGGCGTCCGAGCGTGTGCGAGCGCGTGAGTGTGCTTGTGTTCTTGTGCCACATGCGCCGGAGTGCAGTATCGATCTGGGCCTAATTATATTAAAACCACCGTCATCCAAGGATGCATATAGATTATACTGCTAGGGCTGCGGAGGTACTCGAGACACGCATCGTCCGTGTGTGTGTGTGTTGTGTGTGTGTGTGTGTGCAAAGCTGCAAATAAGAGATATCCTTTTATGAAAAAAAATGACGTAATTATGTCAGTGTCGCACACTGTTTGATTGCTCCGTGCCAATGATGATTCTCATTAGCTAAAATCGTTAACGTTAAAAGGGAAATCCAAAAGACTTATGTCCGTTGCACAAAGGCTTTAAAAGCCGGTCGTAACGTTAAATATTGAAGGTTTAATTCTTAATCTCTTTAAGATGTAACGGAAAGACACGGATGGCTTTCTTTCGGTGTTTTTATATGAAAATTTGCAGAAACATAATTTGGCTTTTACTGCGTCGTATTGTAGGAAAAATGCTCTCTGTTGTCGTAACACTCATAAATGCATGTAGAGAGCCACGCGTATTAGTAGATTGGATGGCTTCCCTGGCCTCCCCTCCCTCATCTCATCCTTGCTATGTGCAGGCAGGCAGGGCCGGCAGAAAAGAGAAAATCAATGCTTGGCGTCTCAATGAATGTGGCGAGTGCTGGATTGATCGCGACTCTAAATTGGGTCAACAGGATTGTCTATTTAAAGGGCAAGACCCCTTAATCATCGTTTTAGCTGAGATAGACTCTCAGGCATGCACTGCTCCTTTACTAACACCTTGTTATCTCCACCTCGATGCGATGGGACGCACAAAAGCACGCTAACGTATCGAGGAATAAGCCGGCACGAGGACCATCCGTCTGCACCCACTTAGCTGTTGAACGACAAGTCTTTAACAGGTATCACGTATCCAATAAATACACATGGATTTTCATGTAAAAAACTACATTCCTGGTGTCATGTTTTACTGGTTTGATTTGAGTTTACTGGCCATGGCAATCGTCTCACTTGTGCCCCGTCCTCGCCACTGGATTTTCACCCCAAGTTCGCCTCTTGCCGACAGCAAATATGTACTCTTAAATGAGGCGCTATGATTGCACTGTTTGAAGCCTGCCATTGTGCTGCCTGTGCATCGCAGATATCTCGAGGCTTAAATATTTGGATAAAGGTCATGAGGACCAAAGCGAACACAAGATGCAGAAGAAAGCTCAGAAAAGAGACGTTTGTAAATATAAGACCTGCAAATTGGACCCATGTTGTTATTCCATCTTGAGGACTCAGGTTAATAAACCGTTCTGCTAGCAACAGTGGAATTTGTGATCTATATCCTCATGTTGTATTTTGTATTTCTTGATCATTTTCTATTTTCCATCATTTTGGGAACAAATTTCCTGTTGCACGTATGTTTTTTATGACCAGACATACTCATCCATGGCTTCTTGTATAATGTGTGACCTCCTGTGGCCACTCAGTCATATGGTGTGTAAACAACATTGACTTTAAAAGTCTCATTTATGATAATGCTAGCAAGCTAATACCAGTCCTTCTTTTGCTTCGTAATTGTGCTTTGTTCCTCCAGAGGTGGTGTTAGCCACCGACGTGTGAAGGAGCTCCAGCAGTCAAGATTTTGATCTCTCTTTGGAGGTCACCTTGGAGGTCATTTTTGTACAGAAGGTGCTGTGCAACTGTGAGTGCGAGGAGAACGAGTTGCACGGTTCCTTTAAGGAGGAGCTCAGTGCAGAGAGTGAGCTGTTGAACATAGTGTCCGGCTTATTTGACAGCAATAAAAAATGTTGCTTAAGCTTCTAAAAACACCACTGTGATTTGCATCCAAACTTTTAAGTAACTTCTGGAAATATGTTGCCCCCTTTTGGTTTGGAGTCTGGAGTACCCAGGTGCTAAAATGTTAGCATATTACATATTGTCCGTTGAGACCAATCCAGTTTAACACTGTAAGTTGTGTAGCGTGAACACAACCACAATCAGACAACTTTGATATTGTGAACTGGGCATTTGTGGAACCAGACAAGCCATATTGATTGATGAAGTGGGATGAGTCAGTTTTAAAACTCAACACCTTCATATTTGTAAGTCTACCAGTAAAGCCAAGTCACAAAGTAGCTTGCCATGACCAACTTTGCCAGAGATCCTCACTCCTAATGTTCAAACGGCATAAATTCACATTCTCGTCCATAGATTTTCAAAAGCTTTGGTCATAATTTAAATTGAAAAAATTTGTTAAAACTTGTGTTAAAAAAATAATTTCAGATAGAAACCCAATCATTGAATCCGTGAGCACAGGGAATGTTCTGAGGCATCCTTTTGCATTTGCATTTTGCTTGACTTGAATATTTTTCTGTCAGATTCAAGGTGAAAGCCAGTTACCAACTTGGCTGCTGATTTGGGTTTGGAAATATCCCCGAACTTTGAAAGTCACCTTGGTCATAATCACGTTATCTCCTGTTAAGAATTTTAAAGTGAACTGAACGCAACTTTGCCTAATGTTGCTCACGTGCTTGCATGCATTTAGACAGCCAGTCGCCGCAACGTGATTTAGCAGCAGACGCTCAAGTCGAGTTCCGCATTGTGGCCTTGTGCGTTGGGAGTCCTGCTGAGCCAACACATTGATTGCAATGCAATGAATGAGGAAGCTGCGGTGAATAACTGAAAAGGACACTGCCTGAGGCTCCTCCACACTGGCTTTGAATCCAACACGGAGGTTACCGCTTCACACGCACTTTAACTCATATCGGCATCCTGGACTGGCTGCCTTAATATGTGGGGAGTAATTATGAGGTACAGGGTTGCTCTTAAAACAGCATGTTTTTAACAGTTATTCATTTGGCGGGTGATGCGATACGCAGCCCAAAACGCTTTGGCAATTCATATCTTTAGCGCATTATTAGTGTCCATGTTAAAAACTCCACATGTTGATGGTCTGTCAACATCTCACGGTTTTCCTAAAATCCTCTCGTCTTTGAAGAACTTTTTAGGCCAATCTTTGTTTTCCTTCTCTGCAAAAAATATTAATTTTGAGGCTTCTCTTGCTTGAGTGTGCAGTGCAGTATGCAACTGGTGCAACTGCTAACAGAAGGTTATAACTCATCGGCGTGGATGCTCACTTACTGATCCTTAGAGCTGTGTTTCTCGGCGTGAACTCAAAGTAAATCTTGCAAGTTAAAATACTTGTTCTAATAATATTTAACCTTGTCTGGAAACGTGCATTTGCAAAGTTAATGCAGGACTGTTTACCTTTAAACAATACATAAGGCCACACATTTCACTGAAAAGTACCACTTCTGAGTACCAGTACTTAAAATGCTTTTTTCTTTTTCCACAGCCTCAGTTCACAAGAGGGAGATGGTGTCCACGGCTCAGCCTCAGATCAACGCTAGCAGACAGGGCTTCAGTAGTTTTCTCCTGCATTTCACTATTTACCATCATGGCAAGCTACTGTTTTGTGCAGGTTGCATAAAGTCCAACCTGTCACGTGTCCAAAAATCAGGAGAATGAACGATGGGATTTTCTCATACATTGGCGCATCTTTTGGAGGTGAAGAATGACAAACGGTTGCATGTGGCGCTAATTTCCCAGCAATGTCATGACGTTCAAGGCAGGATTTGGAAAAACAAGGCTAGGTGAGACTGGAAGCCGATGCGGTTCCTTCGGTGCGGACATCAGGTCATCAGTTCCACCATCACCGCGACAGCAGCACCTCCTGGTTATGGAAGTTATGGAACCACCAGAGTGTGAAATCTGCACTGGATATTTTGTTTTCTAATGTTTCCAATCTCCTAAATTGGTCTTCATCATAATTTCAACACTAAAAATGTAGTGATCCAAGCATATCTAACAAGAGCAGATAACACATTGTGCCTGATGTTAGCTAGCATTAGCAAGCTAGTCTGTAAAAGCTATGATATGAAAAGGTGTAACATCATGAACATTAGAACCATGAGCTAGGTGACCTTGGTTGCACTGCTAATATATTAGTGATTAATTTTAATGAAGTGTAACATTAACGTGTGTGTTCATAAGGTTTTGGGAGCTGCAACCTTCAGCCACTGCTACAGTCCTTGTAGACCAAAAACCAGAGGTCTTCTCTTCACTGGCTCCTCCATCAACTGTGCTTCAGCACAAGTCTCAGTGCAGCATCACATCTGCCCATCATACACCAGATTCTATTAATTTGCTCTTATCCTATCTAGAATGAGCTTTACATGCCATGCATCCTTTTACATGACAAAAGGGCAGAACGTTCTAAAGACTCGTCACGATGAAGCAGGCGTCCACTTGTCCAGCGCAATAGGTTCTAAAAGTAATCTGAAACAAATGTCACACAACTGACCATATGAAACGCGACGAAAGTAGATTTGATTTTGAGGCAGAACTGATTCTTGAGATCACGTTCGATTGCAGAAGTCTATCTAGTTTTTCATGCTCAGTTATTTTGACCGCTGAAGTGCGACGCCACACAACGTGCAAAGGCAAACTATAAACTCTCTTCATCCTAGCTGTCCAGGAACAGTCCAGGATGGTCAGAAAGAGCATCAAATTATCCGTTAAGACCTGTACTCCACCAATGAGGACTCATCCTGGTTTCATTGACCAGTACACGTGTGTAGACAGCATAGATGCTGTTGAAATACTTTTATTTTTTTAATGCTTCAGCGAATGTTACTCTTTTTTTTCGGTAACTAATTACTTGTGCTGCTTATACGATGTAAGCGTGTCATTTTTTTTGGTGTAATTTCTACGTAGAGTCACCCGGTAATCTCGACTGCCAGCGCGTCAGCTGCATTTTTCACTCTTGCGTCTCAGGCAACAGATGCTGTCAATTTGCAAACATGACACCGATGTGATGGATCCAAACACGTTTTATGAATGAAGGATTATACAGCTTTAATTGGACATATTCATCATAGGTGCTTTCTATTTGTACGGGGGTCATTTTACATTTTTTGATCATTTACACTTGGCACATCCACATTGATTTTGATGGATGATTTTGGGATCAACTCTTCGTTTACCTTTGTACTACATAGCGTTACTTGTTGTCTTTACTGCAAGTGATGAATGTAAAATATTAATAGTTAACTCATATAGAATCTGTTTCTCATTGGCCTTCGTCTACTGCTGCATAGACCTTACCATGAAGGCATCTGTTTGTTTTGGGGTTTTTTTTGTAAAAATTTGATCTGAACTTCATGTTGAGTTTTAAATACTAAGACACTTTGTAATTGTGATACATTTTTGTTGGTTGTCACCCAAATGAGGCCAAAACCTTTATAAATCCTTCCGTCTTCTTAAAAACTCTTCTGACGACACTAGAAAGGTGCGTGCCTCCTGATGTGCCTACCCAGAATGCCATAGGCCATGCCTGCATGCTGTCCAGTGCGATTGCCTGGAAACAGAGAAACAACGAGGAAGCCGAGCCTGCCGAACACTCAGCATCAATTTGTCGGCCTTTTTGCGATTTTGATCCTCGAGGTTTTCATTCTAACAGCACAGAACATCTGACAGCTGAAGCAGCTCATCATCTTCAATATACTCATGTCTGCTGGCCTGCAGAGGACCGGGCTCCTGCCTCAGCTTCGTGTAGGTTATTCAGACACCATGTTCAAAGCCTGGTTGCTGTGTCAACCACCTTGTATCAGGTCTGGTTGTGAGTTTCTCCACCAGGGCTTGGAGGAGCTGGAATTTCCCTCACAAACATCTATCAAGAAAATATGTATCAGTCATCTCACTCCTCTCCATCTGCCTTCTTCTCTCTCCTGTAAGTAGTATGGAATCATTCAGGCTAAAACTGCGACGTTTGAGGGATGCAGGCTGACGTTCACGCGCAAGACTTTGCTATGGGTACATGTTGATAGTATTTCCAGTATCACATAACCGGTACTCGTTCCATTTAAGCCAGATATGTGTTAGCAAGCCTCAAAATGCTATATTAGCTAATACGAGCTATCGGGGTCACTCACTATGACGCCTGTACGGTTCTCCGCTGATTCTCCTAACACCAAACCTTGGTTCTTCTAAGGCTGAGCTCTCTGACACCGTGCAGGCTCATAATTACGCGGCTGTGCTGCATCGTACTCATGCAACAACACATTCACAACGTCTAAATCGTCAAGAGCGGCATTGAGGTACTGTTGCTCGACTTGACCGCTCTCCCTCCTCCGATGTCAAACCGATTTGACATTTTTAGGTGCAGTAAAAGTAAAACTCTCCCTCTAATAAAACTGCAGAAGTCTCTGTCCTGTAAACGTATGTATACATTTATGTGAAAACCTTGTTCCTCCATCCCTTTCCCAGACCATGATTCACTGGTGTCTTCAACCAATATGCTCTTTAACTGTCAGCTGGCACTGGCAGCAGTCTTGCCAAATGTCAAGACTGCTCAACTTGCCAAATGAGTCCTGTTTTCTCACTTTCTCACAGGTATTTCTGCTGCAGAGTTTACAAATCAGCCTCACCTAAATCCGCCGACTCTCCTTTTTCATGTGGCTGCATAACCAAAAATGTTCCACTCTCCCATTCGGTTTCGCTCCCAGAGCATCACATCTGAACATGGCGGCAAGCTAACACGTCACACGTGGTCGCGGCTGCTGCCATCCACCATTGCCCTCCACCACAGTTAGCTTCTTGATACCGCAGTGTTCCACATTTACCATGACATTGCTGCATTTGTCCCTGCGCGGGATCCCAACCAAAAGTTACGTACGTTCGTGATATATGGCGATGGTCTGTGCAACGCTTCAAATGAGAGAACTCAAACACACACGTTCTCTCCCCCGCTGTTGCACTTGGAGCTGCCCGTGACCTTTCCCCTCCAAGGCATCCAAGGCCATTGACTGTAGAAATATGGTAAGGCAGCAGAGGCCATTAACAGACCTGTTTATTTAGTTCCTAAAATGGCTTTCCGTCACAGACCTCCCCCGGGAGCTGAAAAACAGCTATTTCAGCACCTTTTACCCCATTGCCCCCAGGCTCCATGTTTTTGTGTGTGTGTGTGTGTGTGTGTGTGTGTGTGTGTGTGTACTACCAGCAGATCTCTATGCTTGACTGTTCACATGTGGCTTGAATAGCAAATCATCTCTTTCTGCCTTTGAACTTCTCATTCTCACATTTTTGACTCGCCCCACCGCGCCTATGAACATGTACACACACACACGCACACACACACGATCCAATACACTTAAATGTGTTTCCAGTGGCGAGTTTCTCACACTAGTGTACAATAACTTGTGGTTTGTTGTTTGGCTGATAAGAAGTGACGCTGTCACACGGTCCTGTAGATGCTCCGTGAGGTTAGGCCGTGTCGCCGGCTGCAGATGGTTTTAAAACCGACTCATGATGACATGCAGCCAGAGAGCGTGGGACACTCTGACAGGGTTGCTGCCTGCAGATTCTGACCGGCAACAGACTGCGCATGCAGAGCCGCATTGATGCTTTCGCGCACCTCTGAAATGAAGGAGCAGAGGGCATGACAGTAGAAGTAAAACAGGCTATATATGGAAGAAAAGAAGGCTTAATGAAAATTTCTTCCAGAACCCCGCCCGTCTGCAAAGAGTGTTTTCTTATGGGCAAACGTGACAGCTCCCGCCACCCTCATGAGTCAGCGGGGCTTGCGGCTGCCTCCCTCCACCAGGCTGCGTCATGCTTCCTCCATCCGACTCACACAGCAGGACAACCCTGCAGTTATACAACGGGAAAATATGACAGAAACATGAGAATAAAGTCGCTGTCAATAAGAGCAGGAAGGAAGGAGAGTGGCTAACCACAGTGCCTGCATGCTTCCCACTTTACCTCCTCTTAGTAACTACATCAACCTCTTGTCCTCCCCTCTGACAAGAGTGGAAAATATATATTTCTTTCCTGTAACATTGTCAGACTTCTTACAGTTGGTTTATATTTCATTTAAGGTACCGATAAAGAAACTGCGGTCTCAGATCTGTGCATTTTTGCACAGATCTGATCAAGTATTTTTTTAAATAGCAGTAGCTGGCAGAACATCAACTGACTATGCGGAATATTTGTCTGTCCGTAGCTAAACATCAAGGTAATTTTAAGACTGTCTAGACTTAGCATGATAAATATACAGTATATACACAACCAAAATACAGCCAAAATAGAGATAGATGCTATGTAAACATCGGGCCTTAGCCACCCTCATGCAGGGCCTTGACAAAATTCGGTGTCGCTTAGAATTCAACTCAGCCTCTGACTATTGCCGAGATTCAGGTTTGTTGATAGCAGCAGCAGCTGGTGTAGCCCGGAGCCTTCGCCCTCCAGCAAAGACTTATTTCACATCTTTCTACCTGCACAGCTCCAGATTTTTTTTTATTTTTTATTTTTTCAATCCTTAACAGACGTCATATGAGGAGGTTCATCAGAGGTCTTGCATCAGTCCCTGGAAGCACCAAGTTGTACAATTTATGTCACATACAGTAACGCTTCCCTGACAGGTGTAAACAGACTTCAAGTCTGCAAGTCTTAAGACTTGCAGACCTGCTTTGGTTTCCTTTTAGCGGAATTTACTTAAGTATTTTATTCTTTATAGGCAGTTAACAGTGTTCTAGCCACTATAATTGTGCATTTAAATATCTACTTGTCTTTGCTATATTATATAATGCTTTATAAGTTGTTTTTTTCTTTTCAGAGGTGCAAATAAAATAACATGAACAAAACTCAGTCACTGAGCAAGAAGGTTGCAGTAGTTAATATAATGTAACATTAGCTGAACAAGATCAGGTCAAAGCTCGGGCCTGTGGGTACAATTCTACATTTTTCTGTTTTTGTTTTGGTTGTTTTTGTTTTTTTAAAGCATAACGCGATTAGCTCGCATCACCTCCATCGCCAGAGGACTTACTTAAATTACAGTGAAAGTAACACTGACTTACTACCCACGTCTGCCGTGGACACACTCCTGCGCGCCTGCTTACTGTGTGAACTTCCATCAGAGAACCTGATGATAAGATGACGATACAACAGTGCAAGTTTATAAAGTATATTCACTTGCATTGACAGCATTTGTAATCTTGCAGTGTCAGCTATATTCAAGAAATAATACAAGAATGTCGGTTAAAAAAAATAGCAGGCTCGCAGTATATTGGCAACATCTCTTCCAACATACTGCCTGTACTACACGCTCAAATTTCATGCACTAAATACTTAACAAACTATTGGTTTGTGAGATTTTTCACACTTTAGTATATAGCCGGACACGAGGTGAAAGCGCCGCACCGGCTAATATTGTACAGCCTGTATTCAAAACCAAAGCGCTTTGCTTGTTTACCTTTGTAAACCAGGGGTTTATCATAGAAACATCCACAAGTATGGATCCTTTGCTGTTCCTAGCACGATGGATCTCTGAAGATCTCACAAGAGGCAATATTTGGATAAACTGATAAACATATCACGAATGGTTAGTTGCTCGCGGGAAAAAGTGCAAAACTCCTCAGTTACATAATAAAATGCGATGCATTGTGGGGCAGTCGAGTATGTCCAGTAAGCTATAAATGCATACACAGAAAGTCCTGCTAACCTGGCACACATATTTGGATTTCTTACATTCGCAAAGTTCGCGTACCATGCTGTTGAAACACATCACATGCTCAAGCTGACATCGCGTTAGGTACGAAATGCATGTTGGCAGACATTTGCTGGCCGTGCCTCAGCTCATTTAAGATGGTGGAGGCAGTCAGAAAACCCAAACTGTGGATGAAAGCAATAGAGCTGAAGTGGCTTTATTTCCAAACGGGGGGTTTCCTTCCAATAACTTCGTCATACCTATTTGCTGGTAAAACATTCGTCCCGGCACCGAATGAATAACCAGGAAGGAGAAGAAAATCCGTTCCTGTGTATTCTTGTTTCTGTGCTCGCAGGCTGGCAGAATACCGAAGCTACAAAGGCTCAGAGATGTGCATGCATACCTTCATGAGGTGTTAGCCAATGGTCTGTAGGCCAGGAACTCCTCCTCATTTGTTTGTTTATTTTATTTATGTTTCCATGCGGATTTTAAACCTGCGAGCCACCGCGCGTTTTTCACCTGTAATAACCAGACCCGACACGCAGAAATTATTCATCAACACTTGAGACGTGCGAAAACAAAAGTCTGCATATGTGGTTAATCCCAGAGCTCCCCTCCCACTCTCCATCGTCACCTTGCACACACCAGCCCGCCAGGTATATAGACCTTGGTCCTCCTCTCTCCCTTCTTATTACACCATCACTCACACCGTTCTCTCTCTCTGTGGTGTGTGTTTTTCAGTCTAAGATGCCCTAGACGGGGAGCAGGGACATGTAAATGGCTTCCAAAGTAAAAGATGCTGTGGTGTGGTACCAGAAAAAGGTAAGGAATACTTTTATTGTACTTTTTTGCTGGCTTGGCTGATGTGTTTGGCATAATATGAGAGACTGTCACTCTCTGTACTTGGTTTTGCTTTTATTTTTTTTTCTCCTCAGCATTTTTTTCTTCAGACGCCTCAGCATCTTTATATATTTCAAAATGCATTTAAAAATTTAACAGTGAAGACAGCACGATTAGAGTGACGTTCCCAACCTCTTTAAAACACTTAAGTTAGATGAGAGTCATGGAGAGACGACAGGAACCGAGTGAGTAGATACAGCAAAGGTCATAGCAGGTTTCGGCAATGTTGCAGTTCACTGTCAACTGGCTAATTCTTAGCGTTGTTACCGCCCCACCCCCACCCACACCCCACCCCCAGGGGGATAACTTTTTCACCCCTGTCTGTTGCCTTGTTTGTTTGGAAAAAAGGTTCCACAAAAACTACCAGGCTGAATTTCCCTGAACTTGGCGAATGGGTGGAGCTCGGCTCACGAAAGAGCACATTTGAAATAGCGAGAGATGACATGTTTGTTTGGTATTGACCTTGGTGGAGGTGGAGGCTGCAGAGAGCCTTTATTGTTTGCTTTTAAAATGTCACAATGAAAAACATTTCTCATTTCTATTCCAAAACCTAAACCCATTTTATTGTACTGTAATAAAAAAAAATAAAAGCCCAGAAAAAAATTTGCGCACATGCAGACTTTTTTTTTTTTTCAGCTAAAATGAGAAACAAAAAGAAAGCTGTTTCCATAAAACTAATGTAAAGCAAGTTCAAGAGTCTGCACACTCACATAGCAGAATGTTTTGTTTTTTTTCTTTTTATGGTTTTTTTTTAATGCATTTTATGTTTTTTGGGATAAAATAATAAGATAGTCATGTTAATTCCGTGATGTTTGGGTGTATGGGGGTCTCTCTCAATCACCTGTGTTTTGGCGGTGACCTCTCGTCGGCGTCAGCAGCAAAGCAGGACACAGTGTGAAACCAGGCTGGTGTTGTGTGTCGTCTTGTTCCATGGTCTCTGATATCGGGTCCTCTGCTGGACTCCGACTCTGCTCCCCCTGCAGCTCTCAGCTTACATACATGCATCCTGTTGTTATGACCCCCATCTCTCTCTTCCTGGTCCATTTCTGCCAGCCTGATGGCCCGCTGTTATTCCCTCCTACAACCTTTATCGTCTCCGTCCGTGGCATCATCCCATCTCTCTCTGGACGGTTTCGCCGGCAGCTGGCAGATGTAGAGTCGGATCCTGCTGAACAAGAGTCATATCAGGACTTTTTAAATATGTTAATGTGGTAGACTAGCTTCAGGAAGAAGAAGGAGCGTTTACGGCAGGGGGACATTAAAAGCTCTCCTCCTCAGCGGGATCTGTGGAGTTCTTGAGCAGAGATCGAAATTAGCTTAAAGGTGACAATAGAGTGTAAACTGTATACATATATTTATAAAGAGTGTGTATATATATACACACACACATAATATGGACAGTTGCCTATGTTTTGTGTGTCAGGCCAAGTCTGGACAGAAACACACCTGTTACGACAGCCGCTGAGTCATGAACAGACAACATAATTTCCAAAGAGCACAACACACCTACTTTCCTCAGAGTTTTTATCCGTTTATGCGCCAGATTACCTCCATGTGAACCAGATAAGACGGACACATCAGTGAAGCTCAAGTTAATGGCCGTCCCAGTTTATTGTGACCACAACATGACAGCTTAATTCTTCTGTTATTTCAGCTGTCCATGAAACCATCTAGTAATAAAGCAGAAAAAAGGTTTTTTTTTTGTGTGCATATACTATACTATACTAGAAGAAGATATTCTGTCATATGACTTGAAGCAGACACTTGAGTTGTTGCTATGTAAACCCTGTGGTGATAGTTTAAGTGCGAGCTGTAGCCTTCCAATGCTGATAAGCCTCAAGAGCTTGTGAGAGAACCCTGTTGTGTCTCCACCGTTTGCCTGTTTGAGGGGAGGCAGACGTCTGCTCAGATCATTTTTCGAGATACTGCCACTGCTACGTTATCAGACGGAAGGCCGATGCTTGTTCTAACGCTGTTCCTTCCTCCAGTTACTTTAGGTTCGGGGTAATGCAGATGAGAAAAAGGCACATTTGTACCTCTGCCAAGGTTATAATGGCTTGCTGGCATTGATTACACAAAAGCCTCCAGGCTAATGTTGATGAATCTTGGTGAAGCATGAGCCAAGGGGCAAGTCCAGTAAAGCCTTGGCCGGGTGCGTTAAGCATAGAGGAAGAGCTGCATTTTTCTGCATCTCTGTCTGTCCCATTCTTGTGTTCAGGGCATCTGTGGAACGTCTGAAGTCCTCAAATTAGGCTCAAACTTTAACTCGGGCTCAAGGATGAATGCCTTAGATTTCGGTGGTGAAAGGTCGAGGTCACTGTGACCAAGCACGAGTTAGGATGTAACTTGTGTACCGATTATGTCTAATTGTTGAATAGGATGAAATGATGAATTTCATATGAAATATATACAGTATATGTTGAACAGAAATGGATGTTAAGTCCAATCTGACCAGTTTGGAGGAGGCATGCAGCCCCAAGACTGGGATTCTAACTTGCCGGTTCCACTCTCTGTGTTGCCCTCATGTCAATTGGACTATACATAAACTACAAGGCCAGTTTCCATTAAACTGCGCGTCTAATGTAGACGACCGTAGTCTCATCAGGCTAAGAATCCAGTGGTGTGAGAAAATGTTGTTTGACGAGCTGGGTAGCGTTTTTATTTTTTATGACTGCAAGGGATGATAACTTGCTGGTTGGTACATGTGTAAGTGTTTTGTGTGGCTCTGAATGAACGTGCATGGCATATCCAAGAATCGCGCAGTTACAGATGCAGAGTATCTCTTGCAGGAGTTTTGGCGTGTGGGAGATTGTTCAGCCTTGGCACGGCTCTGCATTCTCCCAGGGCTTCTAGTGCTATGTGCTGTTTACATTAGCTGAGCTTTTCAGATGTTGATCGCTTCTGACTTCAGTTTCAAAAAGGTGTATTAATTTCTGCTGCTAATGTTATTGAATAGAGACATATAAAACTTCCAGTAGCAGTGCTTTTTTTGGAAACAGTCACGGGTTTTTCTGGTCCTCAGACATCACTGTGGAACGAGATATTTAAAACCTCTTTTCCACCAAAGCTATAGTTCCTATGAAAACCTGTGTTTCTGTGCAATTTTGGTGAACCAGGCTTCAAACTCGGCCATTATAAAACTCGAAATACGTGCCGCCTCATGTTTTTTGTATGATTTTAAATGCATGAAATTACAAAAATTCTGGAAAATGCACCAAAGGAATAGGGCGGCTCTTTTCTTTTTTAGGGTTATAAATCAGAAAGATGGACTTTTCCCACCGAGCAACAGGGCGGCAGTCGCGGCTCTTAAATCCGAAGCCAACTTAACTTAACTTGGACAGCTCAGAGTTCAGGACGCAGGTCTCCAAACAGCACTGCGAAGCTGAACGGGGCTCTCCAGCCTTCAGGCAGAGACCCGCATGACTCAGCTTATATTTCTGAGTGCGCTATGTCTGGAGGGAAGCTGCAAAATAGGCCGAGCGCTATGTTTGTCTGGTAGCCGCCTTTCTCCCACCGCAGTGCCCGGTTAAGCCCTCAACACTGGCAAGACGCTTGCAGCCGTGTGTTGATCTTCTCCTCCTGCACTGTTTGTTGTGCTCGTTGCGTCTCGTATGCCCAGTGTTTGCTCCGCCAAGAATGAAGCAACTTGCCTCTTCTTGTTGACATCACCCAGCCTGCATTTTATCGTCGAACGCAACTTGCATGTCTGGCAGGCTGGTGACATATTTGGTCTTAATAAGTTGTAGTGTAATAAATCAGCCCAAAGCTTATTTGCACCTTGGTTTTAAAGTCTGTTTTTAGACATAATGTGACTGTGCTATTACCTCTGGTATGTAGGTGAGATCCGTGGCTGCTAATGTCTTTACAGGATTATGAGGTTGCAGTGAATATAGTCAGGTGTGGTGTGTAATTATGCTATTTATGTGTATAGTGTATACTTTTAAGAACACACTTGCTGGACACAGCCACTGCACTGCATCTTCTGTTCTTTATTTTTAAAATGCAAAACCTACGTGGCTGAATTTCACCAAGCTTGTTGGCGTAGTACAGAGTGCCATAGTGAAGAGCTCATTCAATTTTTGGGTAGATTGGTTTAACATTTTAAAAATAGTGTCTTTATTTACTTTGGCCTTGGCAATCTGCACTAAGTTGTCATATTTTTCTGTTCATGACTGAATACAGCCGAAATTCTTGTTGGATTGAGAGTAATCTGTAACATTTGTTATGAATTAGTCTCAAGATTTAACAAAATTGCCACTTAGACTTTTGTGATTATTTACCACTCTTGTAGTTGATTATCTCTTGACATTCCAACATCTTGAGTTGGGATTTGTGGCACTGCAACGGGCATTCTAATATATTTTGAACATTCTCTGTACAAAATAATTCGGCTTGTTGGAGATAATTGAAAATGATTCATAGAATAACCATGTGTGCAGACTTTAATGGTGATTTGTTAATGAATTGAAAATGAAAATAATTGCAGCCTGAATCGTCCCAGAAAGAAGCACAAAGCACAGGAATAAAGTAAAGGTCTCTTGGTTTTATTGAGTCATGTATTTATGGTCATAATCTGATTTTTGTCTTAAAAAATCATGTTTTTAACTGCTGACTCTGTGACTCATGAATTTCAGTGAACCTTCCTTTGGTTGACTTTGTTGTCCTGCAGCAAACAGGCATGGAAAATCCCTTGTTCGTTGTTCCGTTTGTGGATTCTGGCTTCTAAAAGGAGATTTTCTCATCTGTCACACGCATAAACACCTGCCTGAGCTATGAATAGGCCTCACACAAACCCTCGACAACACCTCAGTGTGTTGCTGTGATGACGCATGAAAACAAACCTGGGGGTTTAATCTGCATGCAACAACCAAGCAACAAACCCTCAGAGAAATTAAGCCAATCAGGAAGTGTCACCAGTTGTCACCTGGCTGCTCGCCGTCTGTGAGGCCTAACTCAAGCTAGTTCGAGCTGCACTTGACTAGTCGGCTATGTTTGTGGTGTTTGTGCCTTTCAGAGGAAATTTTAAAGCTGATATCAGATCAATAATTCCTTTTACTGTGCAGTTAATTGTGCCATCAGACCATCCAAGAGGTCTTCGCTACACAGCTTTGTGTGAGCAAAATTTTAGCACCATTTTATTTACTCCTTAGCGTCAACTAGCAGGTGTCTGCGCTCAGTGTACGCAGCTTATTAGTCCAGCTCGTCAGCTAGCTTAACGCAGCGCCGCTCGCGCAGACGCTAACGGGAGCGTCTGCTTCTCAGAATAAATCGTCACTGAAGTCAAAACCTCAAAGAGAAGCAGTGGAAATGGGATGATAATATATTTGCACTAAATACATTTGTGTGACACTGGAAATAAAGTGTGCGTGTGTTCCCTCCATCGTAATAACATCACACAGATGTCAATATTAGTGAAAGCTCAGTATCAAAAGCCATAAATTATGTTAAATAAAACCGTCGTGCATCAGTGCATCCACATCAAAATAATGCAGCTGCAGATAATTTGAATAATTATAGCCATGGAAGTCAATATTAATAAAACATTAATGGTGCACAAAGAATCTGTAGCTACCATCACATGCAACATAGATTTTTAACTTAACTCATTAAAAGTATAATCAAGTAGCATCCCAATAAAAAAACTTAATTAAGTTATGTGTTCATCTAAGTTTAATGAAGAATTTAAATTCTTGCTGTATAATGGTGCTTTCATTACTCCATTACTAATTGACTGATTCATCAGAAATTATTGAAGATTTAATGGAAATTAACTTTTTAGTTGTTGCCCTATTTTGGAAAATTAAGGAAAAATTTGCAACGTACACATTTTCCTTTGGTCCTGCTGCAGCTGTGCCGGCAGCACCTCCATGTACCAACTTGCCGTGTGCTCAAGCTGTTGACACCAAACCGCCAAATCCGTCTAATTGTGCCGGGCGAGTTGAGGTGAGCAGCAGCGCATCCAGCTGTCACTCGGCTGTCAGCTTTTCGCTCCCGTTTTCTCGCAGATGGAGATGAGAAATCCAGGCTGACAGAGCCTGTAAGATGAAAACCTGTAAGACCAGTGACATCACTGGTGTCAGAAGAGAAACAGACTCTGCAGCCATTTCTCAGTCAGTGGAGCGCACCTTTGACTCATTCACTTCAGTGCTGAAACTGTTGATTGTCAAGTATTTTGATATGTTAATAATTGGTTCGGTTAATTATTTACCTTAATAATGATCAAAACTGTCTGATTCCAGCTTCTTAAATATGAATATTTTCTAGTTTCTTTACTGCTGTATGACAGTAAAATGAGCATCTTTGGGTTGTGGACAAAACATTTGAGGGCGTTGTCCTCTGTGATGGGAAAAAAAACTGATCGGCACATTTGAACCTTTTCCGACATGTTATGGAGCAAACTTGTGGATTAATCAGTAAAATAACGGATGGCTGAATCGACAATGAAAACAATCATTTGCCGGTCATTTGTTCGTTCAAGTCCTGGTGCTCTGAAAATTTTCCGTTTGTCTGGCGCATACTAGGACAAAAGAGAAAGTGACCTGTTAACACACACACATGCGCGCACACACGCGCACACACAAGCGTTTTCATTGAGGCATGTAGGTCAGCGTGTCACGTTTGGACACGCCCGCTCCGACATGTTATTCCGAATGCGTTTTGAACCAAGAAGGAAGAAGGAAGAAGTTGGTGACAAATATATTTGTGCGGTTAATTGTTATGTATGTCTGCAGATAATGCAACCGTGAGTGAGTGCAACTGCTGGAGTGACCCACATTTGGTGACGGTTCTTCGTGGTTCTTTGAAATCTTTGTTCAATTGATAGTTCCTCCAATGTCGCCAAAAAGGTTAGATCTTAATGTGCCCGAGTTTGGTTGGCTTCTTTGAATGGTGGAAATTTATTGAAGGAGCAAAATCGGCGGTTTTAGTCCAGTGTTAACTTGCCCCTCGGCACTGCTTTGGTCTCAAACTACCCTCCAGCTGCTAGATGCTGCCCTGCGTTCATGAGCTATTTACTGAGAGCGTGTAGGTCATGTGACGCTGAGCTGGCAGTGTCCGGCGCTTGTCTCATTTCATTGTTTCATTTCCAGCTGCCCACTACACCTGAAAATAAGAATTTCCACAGTCAAGTTGCTGCCAGACGACCAAAACAATCAGCTGAAAGGGTCTTAAAACGCTCCGCCGAGCTGAGAAGCACTGCAGAGTCAGTTGTGTTGGTTTCGCGTTTCCCCTCGACCTTTTACAGGAGTCAAAGTTTAAGCTCCCAGCATCAGTCAAACCATTAACCGCTGGCCGCTTGACTAATGATTATCATAGTCTCCACAGTTTTCATCAGGAGGTGCTTTTTTTTTTCTTTCTTTCTTTTTTTTTCCCCAGGCATCAGCATATAAATTCTTCTGGCAGTAAAACTTATTAAACAGGTTGAACGAGGCTCCTTAATTGCCAGTCATGCAGCGTGTAGATGCCACACAGCTGATAACAGTACAGTAGCCATATTTGTCAGTGTATGTTTAATCCTCCCTTGATACAGAGGCAGTTGTTATATAACTGTTGCTTCGCTGACATAATCCTCTCTCTCTCTCTCTATCTCACGCTATCTCTATCTCTCTCTCCCTCCCTCTCTCTCTCTGCCTCCATCGGTCGCCATGGTGACCCTCGCACTACCGCAGCGGCACACTTGGCCTTGTCATCTTCCCTGCTGGTTCAACCGCTCAGCAATTTGCTTGTCACATTGCCGAAATCATCGCTATCATTCTTTCATATTTCATTTGAACACGCGCGTGTGTGTGTGCGTGCGCGTGTGTGTGGGTGGACGTGAGGGTGCGCATAAGAGGATTTACAGCGCCACTAATTCCACTCTGTCCGCTAGCGTACTATTCCATGATATAACGAGGGATGAGTGGGTGTGGGTGTGTGTGGATGTTGTGTGTCATTCACGTCACATGCTGGGGTGAGAACGTGGTGTGAGCTGAAGGGCTTGTGCTTGTAGTTAGGATGCGTCTCCAGGAAGTGAATGGAAGTGAATGGAATGTCCTCTGAAGTGATGGAAACATGGCTGGTGTCGGTGCAGCAGCCCTCCCGCTTATCTGCAGCCCCACATTCTTTATCTCTGCTCCCTGGAGTGGTCGTGTTTGCCCTCTGGCTGTCCTCCACATGCGCCGCTCTAACATCCCCTCCAGTGTATGTGTGTGTATGTGTATATATATATGTATGTATTTATACATATATAGAGAGAGGTTGTTTTTTTTTTAATAGGGTTAGGGATGTGAAAAATTGGCTTCCAGCCTAGATTCTTGGATGTTATGCTGTTTTCACCCAGAGGAACCTCAGCATCCACCTTTGCTTGTTGTCCGTTTGTGACGATATGAAACATCTATCTGATATTTTTGGTCGTGTAATTTCAGAGCGTGCAAGAAGGCTTCTGTGATCATAGCATTTTATAAACTTTGATAAAAACGCGCACATATTCTGGTGAATATATGGATGTTTTTGAATGTACTATTTTCAATCCTATTCCTTTCAGGGTTATTTTTTTTACTTCTGAGCACTTAGATGGAAGTGTCTCCACATTGTTTCTTATTTTCCTAAAATCCTCAACTGACTATCAGTTGCAAATGCATTTATTAGTGATTAAATACATTTAGCAATTGGTTTACATCCATTTGTGGCAAAACAGTTTCAAAAATGTAAATATGATGCCGTCATAGGACGAGTGAATCTGAATGTTTGGTTAATGCTTTTGTTTTCTATAAAAGGCTCAGCTTTCTTCAGACTGAAGCTCAATAAGTTGAATAAAACATGTTTTCTGCCACAGGATTTTTTTAGAAAGCCTGGTAGGGTTTTTTTTTTTTTTCCAAATGGGGCGGAACAAAATCAAACTTTATGTAACACTTTCCCTCCATCCTCGATTCCTGCAATTGTCTCTCTCCTCTTTTCCTGTTACTCTGCTTTTCTGTGACCTCCCTCTTCCTCCTCTTCTCTCCATCCATGATTAATGAAGCCTCATCACACATGCAGAGTTTCCATGAACCAGCTCACTGGGTGACCAACACCCAACGGAATATGAATATACAGCTTATCCTTCAGTGTCACCCAAACGCACCACACACACACACACACACACACACACACACACACACACGATGCATTCAGACACACACACACACACACAACGTTGCAGCCAAACCGTGTGAACCGTTTTTCTCCTTTTAGTTATATCTGCTACATATAGATAGTAAAAATAGGAGAGATGATGGGCTGTGTGTGTGTGTGTGTGTGTGTGTGTGTGTGTGTGTGTCAGTTAATTAGTTAGTTAGTTAGTTAGTTAGTTAGTTAGTTAGTTACCTGGTCAGACATCGCCACATTAACACCATCCTGTTTTTTTTGTTTTTATTTCTTCACATTAAATATCACTCTCTCCTGCAAGGAACACCCACATTGCAGG
>CAAKHG010028134.1:32836-44991 GCA_901007715.1 Dactylopterus volitans
CCCCACCCCCCCCCCCTCCCCCCCCTCTTCCTCCTCCTGTTCTGTCTGCTCCTCCATCTTCCTCTCTCCTCTTATTTATTGTCTTTCGTCTCTGTCATCGCGCCGCCAGTTTATTTATATAATTTTTCCCAGTGTTTTTCTTTTAATGCTTCTCTCTCTGCCCTCCCGGCCGGGCGTCACCCGCCCATCTCTCCTTCTTCATCTCCATCCCTCCTACTCTTCCATCCAACCTTTCCTCCTCCTCCTCCTCCTCCTCCTCCTCTCTTCAGTTTATTTCGCTGGTGAGTATCCAGTGAGGGGAGGTCGTCCCTCCTAGCGCACGTCTGCTCACCCACGCCGTAGACTAGGCTGTGATTGGTTGATCCGACCGCCCAGTTCAGTCATCCCTGTTTGTTGATTAACCCCACCCCGCGTTCACACCGCCCGCATAGCATGCTGCTCCGTGACTGGCCGGTTTGTTGAACGACGGGAGGCGGCGGCGGGGATGCCGGTGGTGTGAACACGCAGCTGGATTAGCACGCGTCGTGACATCCGTCGCCAGGCAGCTTGAGACCTTTGGCCGTCTTTGACTTGCAGCAGAAACATTTGAGTGACAGGGACATTTTTAAAGTGACGGAAGATTCACAGCGGACAAAACTGGGTTTTTTTTCATAATTTCAGATGCGTGACAGTAAAAGCTGCATTTCTGTGTTGCGTCAACGCCGTGTGTTTCCCTGGCGATGGTTGTTTCCTACCTAGACGTGAGGCATCACTTTTGAGTGAAGATGTCATCTTAATGTTGGTTTCAAATGGAGCTTTAGGTTGACATTTATGTGTGATTTGTGACGTCACCACACCTGCGACTTTAGCACACTTGGCTAGCATCCTCCAGCCAACATTAGCCAGCTGCCTAAAAGTTTCCTGGCAAAAAACATCTAACTTGTTTATTTAAAGGAACAGGTTTATGAGATAAAGCAATGTTCCTATCTTTGTAACTTTTAAACAATATAGGCATAGAAAACAGTTCACAATATTACTTCCCAATTCTCTGGAGTTCAGTCTGCCATCTATGTCTGTATTTTGGTTAAGAGGAAACATCCAATCTGGCCTTTTTTTGCAGGCAGTTTAAGGGCATCTGAGTAGACACACCCTGAGGCTGGTGCTTCTTTTCTTTTCAATTGCAGGAAATTCTAAGCTTTCAATTTAGCATAATTTCTTTCTGCTGCGGTCAAATATAAAAAGTCAGATCCACTAACAAGGAAGCAGTAGATCCAGTTACATGTCATCAGCAGCCATTTTGACAATCAAATAATCCATTAATTCACTGTTTAAGCACAAATTAGACTCAGTTTTTTCTATTTGTAGAATTGTTTTTGTTCCCGCCCCTATTCGGAAACAGAATATCTCCCTGTGATATGGATTATTCACTATTTTCAGACTTTTTTTTTATATATAATCAAACACTGGAGAAAATAAGCGGATTTGTTAGTTTTAGCCATTTTATCAGAGCAGCAGTTTGAGCATTTCCCTCAACTTTTTATCTCAAGTGCCCTCGACGCCGACGAGGAGCAGATTCATCTCGGCAGCAGAGACTTTGTGGACTCACTTACACAATATTGTTTGGTTTTGCGTGAACGCATGAATTCTGACTCACTCTCAGTCCAGCGCTGTTGTAATTAGAGTCTCTTCACCTGTTGTTGGCGACCTGTCACCTTTGACCTGTAAAGAGGATGATCCCTTCTCGGATTTTAGGAGAGATTATTTTACATCTGAGTTTCCCAAAGTGGAGACGGAGGACCTGATAAGCAGCAGTATTCATTTCAGTTTTTAATTTACTTAATTCTTTTTTTAATTTGCTTTATTTATTGTAGGATATAGTGTTTACATCTACGTTTACCTATTATGACGAGGAGGGTTTAACTCTCTCGCCCATCTCTGCTTCCAACTCCCTCCAACAGTGCCTCTTGTCCTGTAAACAGATGAGAAACACTCTCTTTAATGAGTCCAAAGTCCACACACACACACGCATGCACACACACACGCACACACTCACTAACATCTGACAGTCAAGAAAATGGTTTTCCTGCGTTGCTAGCTGCAGAGTTAATTGTAGCATATTCAATCATAACAAAGAAGTTTGTCCTGTGAAAGCTGATCCAGTCAGTTGTTGTAATCTGTTTTTTAATATTCTATAGTTATGGTCGAAAATTTCTCCACTTCTGTCTGAAGCTACAAAAATATAAATGGTGTTTGATGACAGAACGTTGTTGAGAGGGAGTAGATGAGCAGGAATCTAGGAAACGATTACAAGCACTTAACATTGCATTTTTTATTCCACCATTTGGCTAAGACATCATACTTAAAGTAAACTCATCCTAAATCTGACTCTATAAATGTATAAGTTCACCATATTTACAAAATAGACTTTTTTTTTCTTTTTTTTTTTACTAATGTCTGTTTATATCTTGGAAACAACTTGAATTGTGTCATTGATTTAAACCATTAAGCATATTTGTTGTCTCAATAAGCGTGAGTCAGCCAGCCAGTCGAAGGGGTTTCTCAGCTCTTGACTGAGCTGCTCTGCAGAGGTCAACCGTTTGCCACCTGCTGGCGCAAACAGGAACTGCGGCATCCTCTTGGGGTGTGGGCTCAGACCTTGCTGTCAAAATATATCTGATATTTGCCATCCAAGGCCTTTTGAGACTTTTAAGTAACAAACACACACTAGTAAGGACACAAAGTCAATTTCTGGATTGACACAAAACCTTAAACATGAAACTCGGGGAGAAACTTGATCATACAGATAAGCAGCTATGAATAGAACAGAGATAAGAGAGCTGTCAGCATGTGAGATGTTTTTACGGGACTATACTTCAATCTAACATCGAGAAGATACTGTTGATTTTAGCTGCAAAAGCTATCAGTATTTTTTCACGTACTTGCTCTGTGCTGTGTACACTCACCTGCTAGTTTATTAGATAAACCTCAACTAAGCCCTCCCTTCATGGGGATTGTAATGTTCAATTTTCATTGAATCTTTTTAAGAGATTTTGTCTGGAACCTTTAAATGAATTGGGTTTTTAATGCAGCACTGATGAATTAGACTGATACTGGCATGTAAGTTCAAATCAGGATATGAGACCAGGGAAAAGCATCAGAAGCTTCTTTTTTTTTTCCTCCTTTTTCCTTTTTTGAGAGACTTGATGTCTGGTGAAATTAGTTTTGCCATTCAACATCTGCACTCTTAAACAAAAACCCTTTTAGGAGGGAAAGAGGAAGAGGAGCCATAGAGGAGGAGGAAGAGAAGGAGGAAGAGACCTCTCTGGACACACAGACGGCTATAGATGTAGCAGATGTACAGAAATCACAATCAGAGAATTACTGATAGATGAGGAAGGACGTTTGACACTCATATAGGAGAGTTGCTGTGTGTGTATGTGAAGTTTCATCACCGTCCAGCACAGCACATGAAAATGTGTGTGCCACAGCAGGAAGTGACTGGCCAGTGCAGGAAGTCCAAGAGCCAGCGGGGGCGACTAAGACTTAAAACAGCAAAGCTCACAGGAGGATTGAGGACTCACAGCTCACTTCAAAGACTGAAAAGTCTGTAGGGATGTTTTTCTGTTTTAATTTCATCCCCCGAATTCATCAACAAAGGCGGTTTAGATGCACTTGAGTTCAGTGTGGTGCTGGAATTCCGCTTGTAGATGAGGCTGAACATGTCGAGACGCCACTAAGTGTGAGTAGATGCTCCTGCAGTGACGTAGAAACTAGAGCCAGTAGCTGGGTGAATGCACGCTGGGCCTCCTCAACACTGACTGAAGCTTCCTGCAGCACGCGTGTGTGTATGCGTGTGCGCGTGTGTGTGTGTGTGTGTGTGTGCATGCGTGCATACATGTGTTTTTAAGTTCTCTTTCTGTGTCTGGCATTCCCTCCACCCCCCCCTGCAGGGTTTGAGAAACAAGCCGAAGAAGACGGGACACGTCAAACCAGACCTGATAGACGTGGACTTGGTTAGAGGTGAGAGAAGTCTGCTTATGTGTTTACATGCTACCTTCCCTCCTATCACGCTTTAGATGATATATCAGACAGCTAAAATCGTCTCCTGCTCTCTAGCTTCAGTATGAAGCTCATAAACTCGCCATGAGCCTAGCAGAGCCATTGATCCTCCATCTTCCGCCGGTCTTCATCCATCTCATCTCTCTCTCTCATCACATCTGTCTCATGTTCAATAATCCATCAGATCAGTCAAGTTTTTCCTCATTATTTCATTCCACTGGGAGACGGAGAGCTAGTCTAGATAAGAGAGAGGGAGAGATGGATGACAGAAGGTAGAGAGGAGAGGAAGAATCTCAGAAGGAAGATTGAAATGGAGACTCGGGTCTCTAATGTGACTCCAGGACGCGTTGAGTGATGAGCCATTTATCTGAATTAGCTCCCCCAATTAAACTAAATGTGTGTTCATTCGCCCGTGTGTGTGTGTGTGCGTGTGCGTGCGTGCGTGTGTGCATGCGTGTGTGTCCGTGTCCTCGTCAGGTTCGGCTTTTGCGAAGGCCAAACCGGAGAGTCCATGGACGTCGCTGACCAGGAAGGGCATCGTGCGAGTCGTCTTCTTCCCGTTCTTCTACCGATGGTGGATCCAGGTCACCTCCAGAGCCATTTTCCTTCTGCTGCTGGCTCTCTACCTGCTGCAAGGTTGGTGTGTGAACGTGGCTCCGGGTAGACGGCGGCGGTGTGTAGACGACCTCACTTGTACCCCTCCCACTCCTCACCGTGCAAACACCCAACTCACACGGAAAGACAGGTCTATTAAATATGAAACGCCGCCTCTGTGTTTGCTAAAGTTTTTTAATAGTCGCAAATGAGGCCTCAAAAGCTGCGACTGTGCCGGACTGCGGTCGGAGCGCGAAGCTGCTGCCGGGCGACGCCTGCAAACGGCCCGAAAAACCACACAACAGCGTTTCTCCACCCACCACGTCACGTTGCCCTTCACAGCGCCGAACACTGTTGTTGTTGTTGTCGTCGTCAGTCTCTCCTTCCAACCCTCCCTGCTCACTTTCCCTGCAAAACACATAAACACACACACACACTTGCATTCTGTTTGATTTGAAAGGTGAAAGAGCGTCATGCAACTTTATGTGTATAAAATAGCAGCTTCAAAATCATGTTAATGGGACAATAACTCATAAGAATGCCGCCTCTTTCATTGCTATTCAGAACCTCAGAGCCCAAACCGTTGTTTGTTTGTTTGTTTTATCTGTGAACGTCTGATTCTTCATGGCACGTCATCATTCGCCAAAAACTGCATCTAAGCTTTGCTGCTGTGCAGCTCGGCGAAGGGAGTCAAAAGCAGTTGCTCGGTTCCTGTCAAGGTCAAAACGTCTCTTCATCAGATGTCGGTTCTCTGGTTGCTCAGATGGGAGGATTATGGGAGAAGTTGGCCCCTGGAGCTGTCTGGCAGGAAGGCTGGAGAGGGTCAGGTGATGAAGTGCTATAAATAGCGGGAGTCTGCTCAGGGAGCAGTTTATGGCGCATGATTGGGTCATGCTGTAACACACTTTCAGGCAGGAGGCTGATGTTTGGAGCGTTATTAAAGGAAAACTTTGGCGGTTTTCAAGCGAGACCTTGTTCACTGATGTTTCTGGGTCTAAATGATTGATGGTAACTAAAAACTCCCCAATGATGCGTTTAGTATTGAGTGCGAACGTTATTAAACTGATGTAATCAGCCAGGCAGTTCTACACTGTAAAAAGTGCTTTCCCTCGACTGACAGGCTCAAATTGTTTTTAAATATGTCTGCCAACGGTCAGGAAGGATCCAAGGGATGATGGAGCCGTTTGTTTACCTTTGACTTCTTCCCGTGCCTATGGTAACGACGCCTAAATGCCAGCGTTATCTGCTCTGGTGGTCGGATGTTTACAAAAGATGAAGTCATCCTTTCAGAGGGAGGAACTGCTAGAAATAGTTGATTTACACTCATTAGGGCATATTTAGCTGCTTCTTCTGAACTCGTCCTTCCGCACTTTTCTCAGTTCTGATGCGTGACTTTAGCTAATAACGTCAGCCGGCGTCTCTGCCCAACAGCAGTTCTCTTTAGGAGCAAGAGCGTCGCTGTGGGATTAGTTCTGCGGTTTGACTGACAGAAATCACCCCGAGCGAAATGACCACCGCAAACACGACGGTCCGGAGCGAGCGGTGAAACTGCGGAGCGCAGCCAGCCACGACGTCAGCGCGCCCGTCCTCTAAAGGCCGCCTGTGAATGCTTTGTGAAGTGTGGAGCTTCATTTTGTTGACACAGTTCTGAAATACACAGAAAGGAACCATTGTTTATGTTTTAAACTAGGCTTTCAATGCAAATCTGCCCCCATTCTACCCTGTCGCTCGCAACAGCTCACGTTTACAATGTTGTCTTATTAGAGATTTCAGAGTTCAGCTTTGGTCTCCAGCATGACGAAAAATCGCACAGCAGTTCGACACTCGGCTTTCTGAGCTGAATAGTTTTCTTGGCTGCTTTCTCACTGCTGCTTGTCTCAAACCAAAGTGGGTTTGTAAGCGTGGTGACCCAAAACAACCATCTAAAAGCGTCGGAAATCTGAGAGATGCGGCGTCTCGAGGTGTGAAACCATCGTGAGTTAATGCAGGATCATGTCTTTGTAATGCTGTACTTGTTCACGCCTGCTTCCGTCTCCCACAGTGGCGGCGGCGGTCTTGTATGTCACCATTCCTCAGCCTCATGGGATTCCGGCCACCGAGGTGTTTGGAGCCATCTGGCTCATGCTGCTTCTCGGCACCGTCCACTGTCAGATCGTCTCCACCAGGACGCCCAAACCTGCCTCCAGCGGCGGCGGGAAGAGACGCAGGTAATGATGGAGGACAGGAACGCGGGGGAGGCAGGAAGGAGAAGACATGGTGATGACATCATGAGAGCTTGGGACAGGAAGGTCATGTTGATAGTGAGAGCAAGAATGTGAGGATCAGTCTTACTGAAAATAAAGACTCTGAGAAGAGGGAAGCATAGAAAGAGAAAAATGGGATAAGAGTTTAGTGGCTATAAAAAAGCACAGGAGAAGAAAGCTGAGGGATGCAAAGGGATAAGTCTGTTGTTGCTGGGTTGTTCTTCCTCCTCACTGTTTGCTTCTTTCACTAAAACTTAACCATAGAGAAGAATATTTATCATGGAGAGATTCTCTTTTTAAGCGTTCTGACCTCGTTTATTTGCTCTAAACTAGTTTATTTGCAGTTCGATTGATGTCTTGTGAGCAGTAATTGGAGCCCCACTCCATCTTAATTTCGTGGTTGAGAGTTTTCAGGCATTAAAGGAGTATAAAATCAGTAAGAGATCTCTCACTGATAAATTCAGTAGTGCTGGTTAAAGACAAAGGGTGTGTGCGTGTGGGTGTGTGCGTGTGTTTTGCAGTGTTCAGTTTTGCAGTTTTGTGATTTCTCTGATGTTGATTTGTGGCTGCTGATTGTGGTGCAGGATGATGTCCAGACTCTCAGGGATGAAACTGGACCAGTTTTAGAGAAACAAAACTAAAGATTCACTCCTTCATTAACTCGACTTTGCATCTTAATTGCAGGATGTTTGAGTAAAGAGAGAAACGGTGTCCAAGTTCACTCGGTTCTCTCCTCCCTTTTGACTGCTAGAGACATTTTATCATTCATATTCAACATGTCATGAAGCTCTTATCACAAAACATCATATCAATAAACATTACATATTTTTCCATTTTTAGGAGGAAAAGAATGAATGAAAGATCCTCTGATATCCCTCTTTCACTCTGCCTTTAACTTTGACAACACGAAACTTCTGTCATTTAGAACTCAAAGAGGAAACTTTGCAATGTGTAGTTAATATGCTTTTATCCCACAAAAGTAGAGTGAATCTAATATATTTGGTATAATTCATGTGTTTTTCAACAGTTTTTGCTTGATTCAAACATGGTTATAATTGCTCATACCGCTTTTAGAAATGGCAGAATTGGCTTAAATGCTAATCTAGACCAGGTTTTATTAGAAGGTTTTCTTAGAATGTTTACTTTTGCAGCAAAATAATCTATAAGACAATTTTGCTGGGCTATTCCTGTGACTGTATCAGCCTGTGTGTCCAGTGGGCGCCGGGCTTTTTGGGTCTTGGTGACTAAAAGAAGGTTCCGTCAGGTTCCCGCTGGACTCGTCGCTGTCGTCTCAAGTCCTCTTAGCGTCCAGGTGCCCTCTAAGTCTCTCTGCCCTCTACTCTTTCCAAACTGAAGGAAGTTGAGGAAGGCGTCTCAGATGGAGGTACATAGGGAAGGCGATGGGTCTAGCACTACCGATAACACACAGGAGGGGGCGCCACACTCCCACTCAGCCAGCGCCACATACAGCCTGGGTGCTCTCTTCCAAGATTTCTGGCATGATATCTGTAAAGCTGGGTGTGTATTTCGTTTCTAATCTTCCTTTTAACGAGCTGATGTACAAGCACAGGACTCGGATTCAGTTTTCACAACATATTTGATGATTAGTTAAATCGATAAATCAAAGCTGACCAAACTAGAGTTTCTATCTATTGTGTCTGAATCCCAGTCCTGAGACTCTGACTGGCTGCAACATCTCTTCCTGTCCTGTCACACTGAAAACCTTCACAATTGACTGAGGACACAATGAGGCATTTTAATTGGCTGATTACTGTGATTTCTTGAACTTGACTAACTTTAGTTAGCTGCGTCAGGGGCCCTTGAGGGCCCTCCTGGGGATTCCTCAGCAAAATCAGGAATAATGTGATTTCACTTTCTCGGCCGAAGAAGTTCGGATGCCTTTCACAAACATTTTAATACAAGATATCTGATGCAGCATCACTGATCTGACCTTTGAATCTGCCATTTTTTAAATATTTGGTTCCTAATTTCCTGGTATTTTAATGTATTGCCAATTTTCTTTAGCATGAGCAAGATACATTTTGCATGTACCTTGCATGTAGCTTGCTAATGTGTGCAGGCTTCTCCTCATGTAAATCTTGCTAGTTTATAATAGTTTTCCCCATGCTTATGAAATCACATTTAAAAAAAAAAAACATTATTACCATATTTTTGGCAACAAATAAAAATTATAACTGCTATTTAGAGGTATAATCAATGATGCTGGTTCAGATTTGTTCCACTCATGCTTGTGAAAGGCCTCTAAATGCAGCCTCAACCAAAATCTCTCCAGATAAAAGAATCCCCACCAAGCAAATACACTTCCCCTGTGGGGTCCAGGACTTAAGGGCCACCTAGGGGCCGCCCCCCACCCCCTCCCGGACCTGCTCAACAGCTTAAACTTCTCTAACAAAACAAAAGCAAAGACAAACTTGTGGAGGGATTTTGCAGCTGATGTTTGGCAACTTTGTGACTGAGGTTGAATAGAAGCATGTGGTTCTGTATTTAGTGTTTCGCTACTGACAGTGGAACATTTTCCTCGAATGTGGTTACCTGCCAAACAATAGTATTTATATACAAACTGTACTATTTACAATTATGTGCACCTCCCTGCATGCCTGCTCGTGAGACGGAACCTAACCCTCATTAAACTCGCCCCGATGCCCCCTCCACTCTCCCCATCGCCCCCCTCACCTCCCCCAAAGATCTAAGAAGTCCAAGCTGTCCATTGACAAGTCGACAGAGACTGACAACGGCTACGTGTCCCTGGACGGCCGCGTGACCAACCGCAGCAGTGAGGAGGGGCTGCAGCTCCACGACCAGCGGTGCAACTCGCTGAACAGAGCTGACGAGGTGTGCTGGAACGCGCACGTGCCGCCCGCTCACGCTCCCTGCATCGTGGGACTGATGCTCGCCAGTGGCAACAAGGTGACGCGTCGAGGCCGCCCGATTGTTGATCAGTCTTAAAACTGCAGTTTGAAGGATTTTCAATGATGGATTTGATGTGTGTGTTTTCAGGAGCCGGCGTCGGACGAGGCGTCGAGCGAGGAGGACCCCGAAGCCTCCTACTGTGCCGTCCGCAGGGGAGTTGAGCGAATGAGTGGCGACTGCACACTCCGAAACCGCAAGAACACACACCATTACAAGAAACACTACACCGTGGAGGTAAACGCACACGGCAACGTGCTGACTTTGTATGTGCCGTTTTGTTGAAAAACCCAAAATATCGATCCAATGTCACCGTTTTGATTTCCATCAGGACGTCCCCAAGTCCGGCACCAGCTGCAGCTCCAGATGCTCCAGTCTGAGGACTCAGGACTCTGAGAGCACGCGGCACGAGTCGGAGACTGAGGACCTGCTGTGGGAAGACTTCCTCCACTGTGCCGAGTGCAGATCGAGCTGCACCTCGGAGACGGGTCAGATGAGAGCCTTTACCATAGCGACACTGGAGAGAGCTGCAAAACGAGATGGCCGTCGGGACGCTGACTAATGTTGATGCTCTTTGTCCACAGAGGGAGAGGGAGGCGGCACACCGGTCTGCCCCCCCGCCAAGAAGGAATACAGAGACGACCCTTTCCACCAGGTCAGTGAACGCACCACATTTGTGATAAACGGCTCAGAGGAATTAACATGAAAAGTGAGCTAAACAAAGACATCCCGGATTTATAAAACAGCTGAAATTCACACTGAAACATCGGTTAAAGGCATCTGGGAAACAGTTCTAAGTCATCACCAAGCCTGGTTCCTGGGTTCCATACACTCAGACTATCGTAGAACAATAAACGGTGTGGTGTTTGTGGATTTGCTCCTCAGGGGCACGTTCCCTGGCTGCACAGTTCCAACCCCGGCCTGGAGCGCGTCAGCGCCATCGTGTGGGAGGGAAATGAGTGCAAGAAGGCCGACATGTCCGTCCTGGAGATCAGCGGCATGATTATGAACCGAGTGAGACGCATTTCTGTCGTCCGAGAAGAATTTCACAGCAAACACGAGTAGGAAATAAAGCCAAAATCAGATTAACAATCTAACAACAGTAATGTTTTTACCGTCATGGCAGGTGAATCTCTACACTCCTGGAATTGGTTATCAGGTGTTTGGAAACCTGGTGTCAGTCACGCTCGGCCTGACCCCCTTCGCTTACAGGTACTCAAAACAAAGGCCTCATTATCTGAGGAGATAAACAATGATAGACACGTGTATATTCTTTCAAATTAAAAGCAAGTAACATAACATGGAAAAAAAAATAGGACACCAATTGATAATCTTATTTTTAATACATTCATAAAAAAAACGTTTGTTTTAGTTTGTGATGAAGAATTCCGCTTGTATTTCACTCACATCGGCCTTTCGACTCTGCTCCAGACTGGCTCAGTACCGCGACCTGGATCAGCTGACCACGCTATCGGCCAATGAGCTGCTGTCTGTGGCACTGGGGGGCGGTGCGGAATCGGACGCCCTGGTCATCACCATGGTAACGCTGAGCTTCCTGGTACGCGTTTGCCTTATTTGGCTCTTCTTCTTTCTGCTCAGCGTAGCGGAGAGGACCTACAAACAGGTGAGACCACGACGAGCACCTTCACAGACGTACAGAAAAACCAGCCGGGCTTCCGCCTCCGGGCGCTTGAATCTGATTGGAGCGGGTGGGTTTGCCTGTTTCTCGTGTCTTTCAGAGGCTGCTGTTCGCCAAACTGTTTGGTCATCTGACCTCGGCCCGCCGAGCCAGGAAGTCCGAGGTTCCCCATTTTAGACTGAAGAAAGTCCAGAACATCAAGATGTGGCTGTCGCTACGCTCCTACCTCAAGGTGCCACGGCAACGGGCTTCTAGCAAAATGCACCACTGATGCCACGTCTCACTTGTGGCCGACTGGTGAAATAAATCCTTGCTTGGTTGGTTGTACTGACTGAGATGTCTTTGCAGAGACGGGGTCCTCAGAGATCAGTGGACGTGATCGTGTCGTCTGCCTTCTTGCTAACTTTGTCTGTCGTCTTCATCTGCTGCGCCCAGGTAAGTGCCGACACTCTAGAGCGTGCCGGCGCCGCCGCCGCCGAGCCGTTCACGTGCCACAGACAGGAAAAACAAGTACATGAGAACCACAAAGCTGCGGCGCTTTTCGGAGAGACCGCAGAGATGGCGAGAACTGAGCGATGCACAGTTATCATGCAGAAACCTCATTTGTCATGAAAAACTCAAAAATCTCATCTCATGTTCGAGTGTGTCAGATGACGACTGCGCGCGCGCGCACACACACACACACACACACACACATACACACACACACACCC
>CAAKHG010028137.1:0-14577 GCA_901007715.1 Dactylopterus volitans
CCAAACACAAACGAGAAGAAATGAGGAAATGAAATATTTATTAAATCAAAACACAGAGATGACTTCTTTGCAGCAAATGCACGGAACAAAACAACAACAACAACAACGAAAAAAAAAAGGAAGAAAGGAACAGAAGAAATTAAAAAGGAATCAAATAATTAAAAAAGCCGGCTTCTGCCTGTCTCGCTCTTTACAGGTGCGCCACACGAATACGCGACATCACTGAGTGGAAACCAGCGCGAGGAGGAGGTTGTCTTTAAAAGGAAGATAGTCCTGCCGGCAAATATATAGGGCCGTATCACAGCGTGCCTATACCTCTCCGCACTCTCCGTTTCATCCATTCAACCTACACATGAACACGCATTGGACGCGGAAGTATACCCGCAGAGGCTCCGTCCACCGCTTATGCGCGCAGCATCCCTCCAATGCCATTGGCTCCTGGTCGGGCTCAACCGTCTCCCCGAAATCACACGATGTCATTCGTCCTCGCCCTCGTCACTCACAGCGATCAAGCGGGTTTTCTTTTTTTTTCTTTTTTTCCTTTTTTTTTTTTTTTTTTTTTTTTTACCTAAATATGGCATTTGAAGTCAAACATCTCCTCGCAAGGAGGACATGCAACCGTGGCAGCGGGCGGGAATGATAACACGCGCACGCACGCACGCACGCACGCACGCACGCACAACATACACACCGTGGATTTGCGCGCATTTCCCGCGCCACGCCGCCGCCGCCGCCATCCACCCCTGTTTAAGTCGTTTTTGATATGTCTACGCGCGGTGATTTTCACGTGGTGGACATCGCTCCTTTTTTTATATACATATCTATACATCTTTCCACCGTGTCCCTTCTTAAAGACAATAAACCAGCTCCCCCCTCTTGGTGTGCGCTCGTGAAATAAAGGGCTTTTTTTTTGTTCCATCTCTCTAGCTGCACCATTTCCGCACTAACGTTTGCCAGGCGTCATAAAACACACTCGTGTCTCTCCTTTTTTGTGCACACGCGTTTGCATCGGTGCGGGGCGAAAGAAAAAAAATAAGGCGGAGGGGGGGGGCACATTCAGCAGGTTTCAGCACCACGGAGAGCGCAGTACAGTAGCCGAGAAGGCGGCTGTCTGCCTCAGTCAGCCGTCAGTGCTCGACCTACAGGCTGGAAACAAAGGTGGGCGTTCATGTGGGCTCTCCCGAGATATTTTAAACAACGGGAAGCGTTCCGTGTCATGAATCCGAGGACGGCGCACCAGCACAAAGCCGCACTTTTACCGCAACGCCCCCCCCCCCCCCACCCCCCACACACACACGCCCCACATCTATGCGCAGCTTTTGTCGGGTGGAGCAACAGTTAGGCTCGCAAAGTGAGATCGACGCTTTAATCAGGAAAAGGTCGTTTTACAGACATGAGCAGCCTGTGGATGGTGTGTGTGTTTGCGTGTGTGTGTTGAGGGGGGGGGGTTGTTGGGTTTTTTTCCCCATTCAAAAAGCACACTGGAAAAATTATTATCCACAATGGTGCATGCATCGTTGAGAATACAGGATAAAGTCCATAGGGAGTGATCTGAATTCTTTTCTCCAACTGGCAAAATAATATTTAGATTGCTATTTAATATAAAGCAGGTACATTTCCTTAAATTCATCCATCCAGACTGCAGTTTTTTGTTATGCACTCAAAATCATGGTCATTAACTGTTCAAACATACTTTGAACAGTTCTTTAGTTTCATCTAAAGAAATGTATGCAAGGTTGTATGCAAAATGTTAAACCAGACCTTTAAAGATGGAATGTAAAAAGTCTTATGTAAGAATTACACTGTTTTGTAATAGCAAGTGTTATCCTAAATTAGGAGCCTGAAAAGCAGAAAGGGAGCCCTGTGCACCAACACCTTTAACTGCCGCCTTAAACGTACACGTTTTATCTCTGAACCTGAGGTGATATATGTCAAAACTCATGCAACAAAAATACTGCAAAGAAAACTGCCGAGCAACGTGCAGGTTCTTGTATGTCCATTGGAAACAGTCTTAAAAAGGAAACTGCATGAAATCACATACACAAATGTGTTGGCGAAGCTATTATTTATTTGAAATTTGAAAGTTCAGCAAAGGCTATTCATTTTCTGTCAGGCAATCACTTAAATAAATAAATGAAAAAAAAAATATCAAATGTATTGTAATTTTTTTTGACCAGTGATGCCATGATGTTGAATTTTGACAAATAATGATTTGTCGCTGGAGCTCGCAGTTCCTGCAGGTTGTGCACTTGTCTACAGAGACAAATCACAAATTAAAATAAGTGTTTGGATGGACACCATGACTCCACTAAGAAAATGGAGGAGCCATCCAAGTAATGGAACACCTAAAAGTGTGAGCCAAGAACAACTGGATCCACCTTTTGACTTAAGACTTTTAACAGTCACAAAAGGGTTTAAAAAGCCGGATGGTTGCGTTCAGGGTTGACAACAGGGGGGGGGGATCGAACAAACTTAGAAACCATTAAGATTACTGCTTGTTTTAAGGGGGACGTCTGATGTCACGCAATGAATGAGCATTAATCACTGCTGGTACAAAATCATATATGAATGTGTTCCACTGAAACTGCTGAAATGAGATTGGTGGGACGGGAAGCATTTAATGTTGGGGCATGGCACCACTGAAAATCACCTCAAATAGTTGGACGTGGGTTGACTATTCTGGCAGACTAAAATTTGCATGACAAAACATTTAAGGGTCAATTGATAAAAAAAAAAAACATTAAAAATCCTTTAAAATGGTTTTACAAGGCTTTACATATTGCTGCTCTGGTTTCTGGCTGTGGGGGAAGTTCTTCATGCCCACAAATATCAATTAGATCATTAGCATTTAGATAGCATATAAGAATTCTTAAAATGAAAGAGAACATGGACCTATTGTCCCCGTTTTTTAACGGTGATTTGCGAAAGTGTGTCTCCAAAGAATGTCATGAAGACTTACTCGGTGGGTAGATTATGTTTAAAAGATCAGACACGAGGAAGGGTCAGTAAATCAGGAGAGTGTACGAGCCGGGCCGTCTGCTGTTTCCAGCAATAGGAACTAACGGGAAAACTTTAGAGGCGGCGAATGAACACCTAACAATAGGGATGCTAAGCTAAAAATCAGCTGTTTCACTCCACATGCTGCCATCTTGACTTAAAGACTCAAAGGACACCATCGCATTATTAATTTCACTTCAAGATTAAGCACATACTAAACCCTGAACACTAGTGTAGTAAATACTATGCTCCCCTGGAGGTTTTCCTAGTGTTGCAGCCGAGGCAACAATCATAAAATCTTACCAGGCTCCTGTAGCTTTGATCCAGCTCCATCTTCCTGTCAGGCCCTTACAGCATGCTCCTAGCCAGCCTCACCACACCCGGGGAGCGACAGAGTAAAATGAAATAAACACAACCATCACCACAACCAACCACCAGAAGCACGATGCAGTGCGGGAGACTTATTATTGCTAGTTACAAGACACCAGTGGCTGGTAAAACAAAAGATAAAAATGCAGAAAGAGTACAGAGAATCCACAGTTCCAACTTGGGTGCATCATATGCACATGGCTCGTTCAAAAACAGTGATGAAACAGTGAACAAACACTTCACTGCCTCCTTCCTCTTCCTCCTGTGGAAATAACATTAGCACAGTTAGCATAGCGTAGCACTGCTGCTTGCCCCTGCGCATGAAAGCGCTCGACCTGTAATGTTGCCCGCACTGTGCCCCACCATGTGCCTCACCGGCGGCTGCAGCGGCCCCCAGCGCAGCCGTTGTTTCCATTTTGGACATCTAAAAGCATCTCTGCAGCTCAGATGAGGATGGCTTCCCTCTCCAACACTCACCTGGAACCTGTTGGTGTGGCAAACACTTCCCTGGCCCCGCCCAGGAGGGGCGGGCGGAAGTGGGTGTGGTCTTAAAGGAGCAGCTTGGAGGGGAAAAGCAGAGCAATAAACCACAGAACGAATGAAATGGAACATTACAGATGCAAAAATGCAACAACATAGCCTGAAGAAATATTTAGGTATATCAGCTTTTGGCAATTGTATGACAGTTTTCCCTGAGGTAAAGGTCAGTAATGCAAATGTATATTGCATGAACCCAATACTCATCTGGGAGCCAGTGATTATATGTCATGCTGCACAGAGCGGCACATAGATGGATCAGCACTGTAAAACAATTTAACTACAATGGAAAGACGGCGCATTTATCTCAATTTAATTGGGGATCAATTCGCCGACTGCAGAGCGTTTCAGCGCCGCAAATATGAACAAATGTGTAATATGTGCAGCCCCTTGGAGAGAATGCAGGTCAATATCGGGTCATTAATCTAATCCATCCCTGTGATATGAAGCCTGACGGCGTGTCGACAGGTTGGGACTGCGATGTGGTGTTTTCACTCGCACAACTAAGAACTTACCCAGTCTGATGTGCTATTTTCTGCATTTTTGTGACAGGTAACAAAGTGTTGTGGTTTTTGGGTAATGATCGTGGGATACTTTCTCACTAAATAATTTCTGACAGAACTGCGTTCGCAAGTTAGACAATTCAGATAAAGGGCCCCAAGCTTCACGGTCTGGAGGTGGAATCCTCTGCCAAGTTCATGGTTGACTTGTTATTTTTAGACTTGGGTGATTTATTATTCTTTTTTTAATTTCTTTTTCTCTGCAGTTTTCAGTCAAAGTGTGGTTAGGTTCAGACAGCAAAACTACTCGCTTGGGTTTAGGGAAAGATCAGGCTTTTGGTGAGGACAGCTTGTGTAACATGAGCGGCTTTCTTCTCTCCGAAACTCTGCCACATGTAATGTAACCCGGCATGTGCAGGCTGGAGTCATGGGAGGGGGGGCAGGGGTGGGGCTGGGGTGCATACATATGAATCCGATGAATGTATATGAACATCAGCACTCTAAAGCACGCTAACACAAATGCGTTATATCACATAAAATCTCATGCGGTCTGGCACAAAGCGCGATTAATTAACTTGGTTTGGCAAAGAAAAAAGAAAAAAGGCGCCCCCTGTTAGACCAAATGATCATCGACACGCTGACCTGTTGCGAGCCATAAATATTCTCGAGCCCCTCCCTGTTTGGATCCTCTCGTCTTCTCTCCTCTTATTGATAATCTGTATGACTGATCCAGTGGGTCCCACCTCTTGCTATTAAATGTCAAGGGTGGGCGCCCTTGACCTCCGCCGCACACTTCCAGGCAAACTGCGAGGATGACAGGCCCGCATTTAATCAGACACAGGCGTTCTGTCTCTCCAATACATCCTTGCAAAAGGACTAAAATGTCAATAGTGGTTCCTTTGAGACATTAACATTCCCTGAACTGGAGCCTCTTGGGTGACAATGGTCTCAGTGCTGCATTGAAGTGATTATTAATGCTCCCTGCTGGGGCTGGACAAAAATATGTCAAGCAGCACCTTCAGAGGGGGAGCAGAGCCGGCCAGTAAGCAAAACGGTGTGAGAACATCCTTTTTGAGTGCTACCTGTTTTGATTGTCACTTAGGAATGGCTTTGTTGTGAGAGACATGCTAAGGGAGAACCTGTAATTAGTCATTTTCATGTCGAGAATGTTACCAGCAGTTCCACTGAAGAGCAATGAACACTTAGCGTCAATACATCGGACGATAACAGTTTTTGATAAAAGCCTACAGCATATGCACGTGCATCAAAATAAGAAGGATGGGACACTGTTACAGAACGTACATATTCCACTCCACGTACTAGTAGTTAATTTTGTGCTTTGTGGGCGCGGACAATTCCTTCTAAAACGTAGGAAAGACAGTAGCGCAGTAATCTTTGAATAAACCTGAGCTGTCAAACCCAAATGAGTCTCAAATTCTGCTACATGTCTGTTGGCCCAGCTAAAACATGACCCCTGGTTTGGTGTGACAACTTCGCGCCTACTTTAAACCAGGAGAAAAAAAAAGCCTTGTGGGGCTGAGATCACTGCTCCTTTGTTGTATATTTCCTCTTGGTATTTGAGGCTGACGCTCGTGCATGATGTCACTGATTGTAGAGCATCCAATATGGGTCCTGCTGGGAAGTGGAGCTCCCACTGTGCCTGTTTGAGCTATGTAATGCAAGACTGGATGAGATCACTGCGAGAGTGCATATAAAGACAGAAATGACAGTGTGACATAGTCGCTGGTGGTACAGTAAGACAATCTGATATGAGACTGTTCAATATGGGATATCGTATATGAGGCAGATGGGCTTTATTGAGAACGTGTGTGTTCCTTTTGTTCTGTTGGAACAGGAGACTAAAAGGTACCAAGTGTCCAAAATACAGAAAAAGATACAAGCTCGTTTTTATTTTTAGAATATGATAGATGCCCCTAGATGTAATATTCAAGGTCAAAAGGACTGAAAGGAGCTTTATAACTTTGTCAAACATTTTGACTGACAGCTGACAGCAGCTGAAGGCATTCTGTGAAGGTTGGGAGCAGCTGTGAAAAAAATATATAAATATATATAGCAGCAATCATGGCAAATCTATGTGTGCAGTCAAATAAATTATTCTGATGAAAGAAATAGAAAGTTTATTGGAACTCATCTTTTCACTCCCTTTTAGACAAACCAAATCAACTGCAGTCACTTTGTCTGCTGAACAAAAAAAAAAAAAAAAAGGGGGGGGAGCACTTTTATTGAAAAGCTGCTCCGTCGTGATATTAAAAAAAAAAGCCCTTAAAGCAACAAAAACCAAATAAAACCTGAAAACAATTTCTTTCTTTCATCTTGATCCTTGGGGAAATACTGCTCGCGGTAGAACAGAGCGAGGTTTTGGATCTCTGAGAAAATAGGGCTTGAAATCTCAATTAGATGTGTCAAGATCCTGGGAAACTTCAATGCTTTTCTTTAAGACACACTTGTCTTTGGGAGACGCCCAGGAGCGCTTGACCACCCAGTGGAATAGCTTGGCTTAAATAGCCTGATTGGAGAGCAGGATGGACAGCCTGGACCTCTGTCTTTGGGGTGCAAGCAGGAAGGGGGTTTCGGGGGCGGGGGGGGTGACGGGCGGATTGGGTGCAGGTGCAGGGAAGACGGCGATCGATTTGGTTGTCCACAGATAAAATAAGAAATCAAGAGGGTTTATGTGGCCCCACTCTTTGGCAAGCCTTCACGGAGTCCTGGAGATTAGAAAGTGAATTTCCCAGCAAACAAACAAAGGGCATCATTAAACAGGGGGAATCTGGACTGCTCACATTTTGTCTCTTAAGTGCAATTTGATCTCTGGCTCCCTTTTAAATCCAAAAGGTCTGAGAAGACAGGGGGAGTTTCTGAGCTCTCGTCTGATTGAAAGCCAATTGTGTCCCCCCTCCCACCCCTCTTACCCACATCCACCAGCCTCTGGCACAAGTCTTTACACAAGAAACACACTGACGTCGGAGAAAATAAGATCTTGATTGGCTTTCAGATCAGCTGTTTCTTCAGGTGTCACCGACATTTGTTCAGCTCCGCGTTGCGAGATCTCTTTAGAACATCAGGGGACTTGGCCGTCATTGATGTCACGGGCTCGCGTGGCCTCATCATGAGCGCCATGTTGCGCTCTGCACAGAGCCCGCCGGGGTCAGTCTGCGACAAACGGAAATTTAGCTGATGAGCTAATTCCTTTCGGATTACTGCCATTTTCTTTGACATCATTAAACTATTATTATCCAACCTGTTTGCCAGGACAAAGTGCCGGTGCTTTCTGTAATGTCTCAGAAGCAACTTGTTACCGACATCAATATATAACAAGAAACTCTGCATTAGGTGAGTGGGAGGCGCATGGGGTCAGGCAAACACCGGACCTTGCAGGCGGATATTTGCAACACCAAAATATGACTGTAAACGATCTCTTTTCTGTCAGTGATGCGGTGAAGGTGTTTAATGTTTAGGCTTTATAGAACACTTGTTAGGTTTAAAGAAAGATTCTGGTTTGTGTTAAACAACAGACTTTTGTCAACGCCGCTAATGAGCAACCGCGACTAGGACTTATTTTCAGCACTCTGGCGAATAGGGCGTTCCTTTAACAGTGCCACTCGTTTGCAGCTGCCTAATGAAAACACAACTGAATTTACACTTCTAAACTTTGCGTTTACCTGCCACACGCCGCACAGTCGGCGTCATTTAGCTCGCTAATCAATCATAGTTTCGAGGGAAAAAAAAAAAAAGCAGGCAATGAGCTGAGCACAGAGGGTGCTTTATTTTTGAATGTTATCATGGCTTAAAAGCATGGAAGCCTATTGTGCTGCAGGCACATGCATGATTAGCTGAGGTTATTGCCAGCCAAAATCTATTTCCACCTTCACCTGCCATTGTTGTGATGTTTTGTTTACTGAAAGCTTTATTGCTGGAAAAAAAAAAGAAAAAAGTCAGCCTTTCAAAACCTTTTCTGAAAAATAACATTTTGTTTGTAATCTGAAAGGCACAGATTTATCCAAGTAGCTATGAAAGGATCACACACACACACACACGGCTGCAGAAAGGTCTCGTGTGAGCTTGTGCCCCTACCCAAGGAATTAAATTACAAAGTATTCGCCCCGCAAAAAGAATATGATGTGCATGGTGAAATAAAATGGCAGCATGGCGAGGATTGGCACCATTTCATGTGACAGGGTGAGGCTTTTTAAACAGCTGGCTGTGGGCTCTCACATTTTTCGTACCCCTGGCAAGGACGGGTTGACAGCGTTGGGAAAAAAACAAGACAAAAAAAAAAAACTTTTAATATTTTTGCGGCATAAATAACATGCCAGAAGACAAAGCTACTCCTTGCTGATTTATGAATAAGCATATAGTGGGGTGAGACAGAAAGGGCAAGACCGTCCTTTGAGGGAAACATTATGTCATAAATGCAAATGCAAAAATTGACCCCCATTGATGTAGCAGATGCCATCTAGTGGCCATAGAAAATATGAATTATTGTTGGAAAAGGGAGAGAGAGGGAATCTCATGCAGCAAAGGACTTACGTTTTTAAATTCATCCTCTTGATGCACATACACGAGTATAACTAGATAAACTGTTTACCAGTAAGTACTTCCTGTATGGAGCAAAAAAAGTAGAAGAAGTTAAAAACCAACCATAAAAGTCATGGGATATGACTATCCATACAAGAATATGGATAGTCATATTCTCCTGTTTTACATTAGATGTGCGTTTACATGTTCACTGCTTAAGATCACAATTAATTTTCAAAACGTTCTTGGGTGTCATGTGACACAGCGGGTAAATGGCGACATAATGACGGTGATGTTATATGACAGGAATCTTAATCACCAGTTTCTGACTGACAAACGTAGCAGCCAAAGTTCAACTCGAAGCATGTAGCACCGATAAAGCGTTTGTTTATGTTAAAGAAAGATGTGGCCCCATCGCAGAACTCAAAAGAACCTCTTGATATATCTCAAGGTGTTCTTGACCTTGCATTTCAAGAGCCGACATAATTACAATTTATTATGTATTGTCTAAATCAAAAATCAGCCAGGACTATATTGGACTAGAGATGAGGAGCCAACATTTTTCTCAAATTAAAGGAAGGATTTAATTAGGAGGCAAAGAGAGGAGGATAAATGTTATACATTGGGGTCAAACAAACAAATGATGGGATGATTAATTATTCAGCCATGGCGGTTTGCTGAGATAATGGCTTCCCCGCCCTAATGAATTTAACTAAAGAGAAACTCGTTGGATCCTATTTTAGTTCACAATTTGAGGTATGATTCAGCTCTGCAGTGTCACATTAGTGCATCACTACAGTTAATTGCCTCCAACCAAAGAAATATTTGCACAAATTAGACGTCGCAGATTTACCGGGAAGATGAATGAGCATGCACATGCATTTCATTCATTATTTCTAAGGGACTTATTTTGATGTGATTGTAAACCCATGCATGGAGGACAAAGAGGACTTGCTCAGGCCTGGCAGAGAATACTAGGCATGTTTGCATCCCTTAGTTCACAGTATCAAAACAGAGTAAAAGACCTCCATTTCAACAAGTCCATTTCTGTCTTTTAAAAAAAGAAAAAGAAAAAAAGACCTCTCTAACTTCAGTGGCATTCATGTTATAATAAAACACCAAAGACATCACATTGCTCTGAAGGTATGCAGAGCCCAAATCTGTGTCTGGACAGGAAGATAAACGACTCCTTGCGCTGGCCTCAATGTTGAACACTTCAAAAGTGTTCAACCGCAAACAAGTAATAATATTAGAATGGCTGGAAAGGCAGAGATGCTCCTTCTAGTTCAGCCAGGCTGGATAGCTTGATTGACACCACGGATGAGGAATGAGCCAGAGGCAACAAGCATGTTGCTAACGGAGCTGCTGAGTAGCAAGGACCACACCAACTTCTAAACCCACCAAAGTGACATTTGCAAGTGATATTAGGCTGCTGTCTAGCTACTCCTCAGTGTGACTGTCAGTTTATTATGTCATGGTGGTGTTACCGCTGCACGCGAAAGCCATTTGATTGGCTGTAAGGGGGAACCAGTTCTGTGTCTACATAAATTAGGACTATCACAGAGGGGCGGTTGCGGGCATAACGCGGCAGCAGACACAGGCACGGAATGTAATTTTAGTCACGCTTTAGGATTTTCTGTATACATTCGTCTAACATAAAACAACTTTTAGATGCAGCGCGATCGCATGTTACGTCGATGTAAACTGACACAAACTTGCCCTGGGAGATGCAAATCGAGGCAAAGACAAATCTATGCCAGTTGACAATGTTTCAGCTTGAGTGAAAATTTTGCACTTTGGCCACGGCTGCATGACTCCACCTCCACCCTGTATATTTTTACCTCTTATGTTTATGCCTATGTAAATGTATACGGGAACATCAGTGTCATCCCGATGAATTGCCTGGAAACCATGAACGTCCGCGGAACAACAGTCCTCCCATTAGATCACGAGATGTTGCACTAGACAATAAAACAATTTGCTCCGCGGGTGGTTCGGGATGAAAGGTCTGACAAAAAATAAAAACTGTAGAATTATTCCTGTTCGAACCATCAATAGCTGTATAAAATTTCATGAGAATCCACGTTGTACTTGTGAAGATTTTGCTGTTTGGGCGAGAGTGGTGGGGACCAGCTGTCACTTTGGAGCTATGATCAAAAAAAATTGCCAGTGAAAAGTTTCAGGGGTTCATCATACAGTACATGTTTGCGGAGAGCCTGGTGAGCCAGAGATCTTTAGGTGTCCATAAAAACGTGAAAGAGAAAAATCCATTTCAATTTCAGTCTCAGAATGTAACAACAGGCCGAGAGGATAATCTCAACCACCTTTTCCAGGGCTGCAGACACTGATCATATGGGCCTGCGTGTGATTACAGGGAGCTCAATTAACTTAGGCTCAGGGGACAGTTCAATCACTGAGACAAAACTCCCCAAACATAGCTTACGTGACCTGCAACCGATGGTCCATCTTAGCTCCGATGATTGAGTTGAATGGGTTTGGGATGGCGGGTCTTGTCGACACTCACTTGAAATGCACAGCATAGTCGGATCATGGGGAGAAAAGGCGGTATCTCTGTGGTGGAATTTATGCCACTGCCACATGAGAAGAGACAAAACCACCCTAGTCATGCTGAGCACAGTGCCAGAGTCTCCAAATACAAGCCTTTCCTCTGATTTTCCACTCGGAGCAGCTGCGCATCCGCAATTTTCCATGAACGCTCTCATGCTACACGTCCCCTGCTCTCATGCAATGTTAAACATACCTGCTTTTATAGCGTTAAAAAAAAAGGATGAATATTCTACAGAGACTGGAATCGGAAATCCGTTGATACATGACTTTTCTTTCTTTTTTTTTTTTTTCCCAGATCACACACAGGTCGCGTGGATTTCTCCCTTCCCATTTCAAAGCGCTACAATCTGGGATTGTCGGAGCCATAATTGAATCTGAGATCACGCGCTCCCAGATACTGTACGACGCCTGCTCCCCCGACACAGGCATATCACAGGCATCCTATGTTTCAAAGTGGCTTTCATGTGATTTCATGAGAATATGGCTAATACGGTGTGCTTAGGCAGATCACAATGGGCATAATCCCATGTTTGGAAGACTACCTCCCGGGCGGCGCGCGAGCGATAACGAACCTTCTGTCTCCAACAGGCGAGTTGCTTCGGTCGCTCTGATTAGTTGAGACTGAGACGGAGATTTAACAGTGGAAAATGTGACAGCCACGAAAACACAAACTCTTTGCTTGTGCGTCTGCAGCAGGACACATCATAAGCCGAGAAATGGGACAGACTCGACTCGAGAGGCGCTGTAGAAACTGGATGGCTTCGAACAAATGCCTCATTTAATCTGACTGCGCTTTGCTAACATCTGATTTAAATGGAAATTTTCTAATGCAATATAGCATTTGATTCTTTGTTGCCATTGGTAACCTCCTTGGTACGACCACTTTCTGCCCAATTAAGTGATTCTTAATTCACAACTCTCCATATTTTAAGATACGCCTCACAAAATGTAATTCAAAGCTGGCTGCTACATTACTTCCGTGTCCTCCTGGGAGGAGAAGACAGGCATTTTGGAGCAAATCAAAATCAATAGCTATCTAAAGGGGCAATTCTCGTGACATTAATCTTCTGGATCCCGCAGTGATTCTCACTGTAATTAATCAATGCTTTAAACTGGAGATATTTGGCAATTAATCTTTAATTCTCTAATGGAACATACACACACGGAGGCAAAAAAGCAGCTAAAAGTGAGGCTAAGTTACGTCGGCTCAGAGCTTATTCAATTCAAGTCTAATGAGGTCTATTATGAGTCAGATGTGGTCTTTTTGAAGCAGCCGAGTGTGCAGGAAGTGGGCTCCATGAAGTGGAGGGTACAAGTCATTATGCTCAACATTTCTGAGAGGAGATGACTTCAATGAGATGGTCCCCATGGAGATTATCTGTGCCTATGAAAAAAAAAAAAACGCATCCAAGCTTAAAGATCATAATACATCCCGTGGCACTTGATGAACTTCAGTTGAACTTTAATATGGTGTTTTCAAGTCGATTGTGATTTATCGATTCATTTATTTGCCTGTTTGGGCGAATGATCGATCACATGCAAAAAAGGGGAAAGTCTCTTGCACACCGGATCAAGACACGCAGCTCAGTTTGAATTTGTCTTGGCTTTATCAAACAGGTGAATCCACCATGACACCTACTCAGCGAGCGCCTGAACAAAAACACTGCAGAAAAGAAAATCAGTGAAGCCTGTCGCATTGACCTACTTGACAGTGGTGTGTGTGAGCTGAGCAGTGAGAGCTCGAGAAGTCAGTCGTTCTTTCTCACTGTCTCTGCTCCCTTGTTTCTTTCTCTCTGTCTCCATTTTGAAACAGCAGCAACAGAGAAGACAAACAAAACTAAAAAAAAAAAAAGAAGAAAGAAAAAAGAAAAAAATCCAGGACCTTATAGGACAAAGTGACATTTCACTCTGAATGCAAATCGGTTTTCATGAGTCTAATTAAATATCACCGCTCTGAATGTGGAATCCAATTAGATGCATTTTGACTGAAAGAAAACATCCCTTTGAACAGTATTGTCAAGGCTGATGCGAACTAGGACCCGAAAGCTGAGGTCAGACACAGTTTTTTTTACAGGAAAGTATGTGATCAAAAAAAAAAAAAAAAAATAGCCGGGGCAGTGGCTGGTCCACGGGGAACACTGAGAGGAGGAACACTCGGCAGAGTACAGGCAAAAACTCTTAGCGTGGCTCAGGAGCGATTGCTGCGCCTTGACGAAAACATGGAAAAATCAGACAGGTTCGAGTGATGCTACTTACGCCAGAGGAACAACACTCCCATAACACTGAGAAACTCAGAAACGCGAGATTGCACAGCACTGCCGAGTCAAGTAAGACCGGATTATCTGACAAAGGAGCGTCGAGAGCACCGGGACTTTATGGAGAAGCGAGCCACGCCCCTTTCCACCAGTCACGCAGGGAAGGGAGGCGGGAGAAAGGAGAAAAAAGAACACAGCAGAAACAAAAACAACCACCCAAACCCCCCTAAAACCACCACAAATACCGCCAAAGCCGATCAAGAGTAACATTATGACCACTGCGTGTTTATCATTGAATATAATGCAAAATTTCTCCTTTCAGGAGGAATTTTTTGTTAAATTTTTATTGAATCTGTTTGAGAGAGGAACTGTGCTTGGAGTTGTCCCTAATATTTTGGCCACTCATATGCACTGAACGACACCCCCTCAGTTTAACCCTGGTGTAGTCCAACAGCATCACAAACTAGAGTCCCAATAATAATTGTGAAAATATGTCAACACCTCTCTCAAACAGATTCAATAAAGACTCAAGGTAAAACCTCCTCCTCCTGAAGGGAGAATTTATTGCAGGGCTGCTGCATTATATTCTATGATATGTGCTGGGTTGTATAAAGCATATGGCAAAGTATGTTATTGTAACTTCATGTACGTGTCAAAATAAATGAAATGAAATGAAATGAATTAAGCATGCGGTGGTCATAATGTTCTGCCTGATCATGCTCTTGCTCATTGACTAAAAGAAGAAAAAAGTTGGCCATTTAAACCGCCTTTGTGCCACCGTTCTTCATGGCATTTTGATGACAACTCTTGCCGAA
>CAAKHG010028137.1:14597-34623 GCA_901007715.1 Dactylopterus volitans
CGAATAAACTGTATGAAGACAGGTCAGGTTTAGCAGATGAAATGTCAGCTGACGTAAAACAGAAAATGAAAATGATTCCAAAGAGGCACTTTTGCTTCCGACTGAACTGCCGTATGAGTGTGTGCATCTATTATCTGATCTCAAGTACATTAATAGCGAATGGAAATATCGAGACTGAAATAGTTCAGCACACTGGTGGATGCTCCAAAAGCGCTAACTGTCACTCATGGTAACTGTTGTGAATGCCAAAAAAAAAAAAAAAACCCTGTTAGAGGTCATTTCAGCTTAACATTGATAAAAAAAAAGTTTATTTCCTTTTTCTTCTTCTTCTTTTTTTTTTTTTTAGATATACCCAGATTACTTAAAGCACGAATGCGCATGTGTGACACAGTATGCTGAGTGTGTTATCTCCATGATGTGAGCGAATAAGTGTTGAGGCAGCGGAGGAGGGAGTTATCCTACAGTTTGGTTCCATGCTACTTTAGAAATTCTCACTATGGAGTTGACATTTCTGAGTTTCACACAAGCCAGATCCAACAGACAAATCTTTATATAACACCCAAGTCTGCAGCTTATCTGCAACACCTTCCCTTCTCGGGGTGCATTTGTTATCGCTATATGCTATACTTTTTATAGATAGATTGTTCAGCATTTCGGGGAGCCAATAATTGCTTTCATACCAAGAGTGAGATAAATTAATATCGATATGATGTCACATGTCGAATGTGTTAGGTGAAGTACTGGAGACAAAAAAAAAAAACAAACAACTATCCAGTTTCAACGATGCATATAAAAACAGGGGTTATGGTTGCGACTAATGTGAAAAAAATACACCTAATAACCCTAAATCTCAGAATCAAGACAACAAGACTATCTTGTTTCTGTTTAATTTGTACTTTTAAAATGACAGTTTTAGCACGGATAAATGGGCTCACTGTCCATATTTCTTCAAGAGCGACAGCACTGACAGAGGCATAATGCATTTGTTAAGCCATGGTACTAATAGGTGTCGCTACCTTGGGGAAATTATGCTTATTTGCTTTATGAAGCTGAGAGAAATGATACTTAACCTCGTCATGTCAGGACGTGTTTTGCCTAGCTTAGCATGAGAACTGCAAGCAGGTGGAAGCAGCTTACTTAGCTCTGCTATGAGTGAAAAGCACGCCTACAATAGCAACAGCAGGAAGTGAGTTGGTCATATTGCCTGTGCATGGAAGACAAATATTAAAACGATGGCAGTGAGAGCTATTTCCTAGCAAAAGAAAAGGTGCAGTGATGCCAAATGTAACCAGATAAAGTATGTGGTTTCATTGCAGGGCCGAATACTTTTTGTTTATTGGGAGCTGAGCCGTCTCACCTGCACTTTCAATCTTAATCTACATGAGTAATTGGCGAGGGTTGCTGGAAACGGCGTAAAAAATAGAAGGAAAACAACCTTTACTTGCTCAATTTAATTAAAAAAAAAACAAAAAAAAAAAACCCAACCCCAGCTGTCACTACCCAAATTAGCAGCAATTACTGATCTTGGCAACAGCCTCAGTGTGATGGCAAATATCCATCACTTTAAGGTTGCCATGTTTGGTGGCACCATATTTTTTTTTTACCCAAACTGAAAGGTGGCGACCTACATTATACCCAGAGAAGCTACACTATGATAAGCTGACGTGTGGCAAGAATATTCTTTATGTTCTTATGTAAAAATAGCGAATGACACAACAGTTAAATTAGCAATGTTTGCATGTGTAGTTTGGACTGGAGCTGTTTCCATCTGCCTCCAGTTTTTAAGCTAAGTCAGGGCAATCGTCTCCGGACTCCAGCTCTTACTCATTTCCTGAAAACTTGTGGAAGCGAATAAGCGCATGAAATATTTCTTTAACAGAAATCCATCAAAAAAAAAAAACAGAAAAAAAGAAGAAGAAAAGTATCCCTGTAAGACTGGACTTTTTTTTTTCTTTTTTAAAAAAAGAAGAAGAATACTCTGGCCTTCCACACATGCAGAGGAAGCCAATCCTCGCAGTGTTGACTGCAAACTCTACATTTCGCTCGTTTTATTCTCTGTCATGGCAGCTACTCCCGACACGGGGGAACAGTTTAGAATCAAACTGCCAGGAGTCGACAGCTCTGGTGTTTAGGGAGAGAAAGAGAGAGAGAGAGAGAGACAGCGAGAGAGACGGAGAGAGAGAGAGAGGGGCTGGGGAAGAGGGGGCAGAGAGAGAATAAGAGAGAGTGAGCTATGGTGGAAGAAATGTGGAGGCACAACAGGTAGCTCTGTCAAGCTGCAGGGGTCTGCCTCGCTGATCCCTGCCTCTCATTAGAACAGAAGGAAGACGCACAGGCAGTGTAGGGAGAGAGGAGGGGGATTCTGGGAATGAGGCGGAGGGGGAGCAAAGGAGGAAGGGCAAAGCGGGTTTGCTTTCCTAAAAGCACCTCCAATGACAAGTCTGCTGTTGCCGAGATATGTGTCAAGGAATGGCGCCGGTGAAACAAAGCTCCACGAGAGGAGGGTCAGGCGGGTGGATGATGAGTAATTGGAGGCCGTGGCGTGACAGGCTCCCGGGTGAATCCCCGCCTGACCCACTGACTCACAACCAAAAATAACCGGAAGTGCGGCGTGCAGCTCAAGGAGGCGCCACCCCCGCGGTGTGAAGGGAAAGTTGCGGCGGTAAAGAACCAACATCTCCAAACGCGCGCCGGCGTGAAAAAATATAAACATCCCAAGTGTTGATGGGAGTTTGCAAGTCTCACCTTACAACATTTGACAGTTTTCCAGGAGGAGGGGTGTGTGCGCGCGCGTGTGTGTTTGCGTGCGTGCGTGTGTGCGTGCTGCTAAGAAGGCGCGCAGTCACAATCTGTATGCGTGGTGAAATACCAAAAACCAGCGGCTGGCACAAAAACATCGCCGTCAACCGCAGAGACAGTGTGAGAGGCTGTCAAACACCAGGTACTGTACCAGAGTCCTGCTGTCTGTAACGACAGAATTTTACGCTCCGGTGAACATGCAAGCACCACCGTGTCAGAGCGCGCACACACAGGGAAACCGTGAAGTGCAAAAAAATAGAAGAAGTTGACACATACCAAGAGAAACAAAATGGCCTCCTGTCAGGGCAGGTCAGCGGGAAGGGACTGCGGCCACGAGCCGCCGCTCTGTTGCGCCTCAAACAACTCAAAGGAGCGGGACAGTGTGTAATCTGAGCGTGCGAGGAGCATTTTGTACCGTTAGCAAATTATAACAGGAAGACAAAGACTCGCAACCCAATTTCGGGTTTGCGGACGACATGGGAGTCAGTCACGGCCGGGTGTTTTTACAGCAAGGTGATTTCATACAACCCCCCCAAACAAAATGAAAGCTGATAATAACACATGTACAGAAAAGCTTTTGGCACTTCTTGTTTGCCAGTTTTGAAATGAATAAATAGAGAGAGACAGAGAGAGAGAGAGAGAGAGAGAGAGAGAATGGAAAAACAACTATAAATTATTGAACGGATGACCAGCCAAACCCCCCCGAGCCCACCCTAAAAAATACAGGAGAAAAAAACAAAAAAAAACTAACTAAATGCTGTGTCTAGACACAACATCGCATTACTCGCGCTTGACTTGTTGATGCAGCAGCATTTTCATAATTATCCCAGACAGATGAACGCTTCTCATTTACAGTAACTAGCTGTTTTCTTTATTTATTGCATTGTTTAGGCTGTTTTCAATTAAGTTGGCTAATGAAAATACGCTGTGAATAACTGATAATACTTTGTTTAGCCACGTAAGGCGTTTGTATAAAATCAAACTTTATATTATATTGTTCTTTTATACTACATTATACAACAATCAGCCATAACATTATGACCACTGACAGGTGGAGTGAAAAACACTGATTAGCTGGTTACCATGGCACCTGACAGTGGGTGGGATATATTAGGCAGCAAGTGAACATTTTGTCCTCACAGTTGATGTGTTAGAAGCAGGAAAAAAAATTGTCGAGCGTAAGGATTTGAGTGACTTTGACAAGAGCCAAATTGTGATGGCGAGACAACTTGGTCAGAACATCTCCAGAACTGCAGCTCTTGTGGGCTGTTCCTGGTCCGCAGTGATCAGGGCCTATCAAAAGTGGTCAAAGGAAGGAAAAAGCAGTGAACCGGTGACAGGAACATGGGAGCCCAAGGCACACCGACGCACGTGGGGCGTGATGGCTGGTCCGTGTGGTCCAGTCCTAAAATGAGCGACAGTAGTAAGGTGTCAGAATACACGGCGCATCACAGTTTGTCGCATATGAGGCTGCGTAGCTGTAGACCAGTCTGGATGCCCATGCTGACCCCTGTCCACCGCTGAAAGCTCCAGTAAGCGTCAGAACTGGACCAGGGAGCAATGGAAAAAGGTGAACGGGTCTGATGAGTGGCACCAGGATGCACGATGGGAAGAAGCCAGAGGAGGAAGTGTGATGTTTTGGGCAATGTTCTGCTGGGAAACCTTGGGGCCTGCATTCATGTGGATGTTACTTTGACACGTAGCACCTAGCTAAGCATTGCTGCAGGCCATGTACACCCTCACTGTGAACCCAAATAAGTTACCAGAACTCTGAGGCAAAAACAGAGGCAATCGATTGCCTCAGTTTTGCAAATTAATCAACTTAAAAGTTAAATTTTCATCCTGAATGAATGACAAAGAGATGCTGATCACAATCTAAACCATGGAATAGAACAGACAACATATAATTAATCTTTATTTAACCAAGTCCTCCAACGGGATCCAACGGGACATACAAGAGAGACCATTTTTACTGAACACCTTATCCCTTTGAACAAATCACCAATTCAGTTCCCTTGTAGTTAGGAGAAAGAAAACAGACCATGCAAGGAAACTGTATGGGTGGACTAAACAAAGGTAAATTCTAAAGTATTTTGATGAACTGTTTACATGATACAGAGTAATATCTGTAATCCAGAGACGTCCTTGTGCAGATATACAGGAAGGGCATGAAGAAAGGGATTTGCGCTTGGTGTGGATGTCATGGATTTCGCATTTCCAGATAAAAACAGAATTGTATTTACTGAAGAGTTGACTGAACAAAGCTGATTCTAAACAGTTAACTCAGAACACATGTCCACAAAAAACCTGTTCACATCTTTTTATGCAATCAGACACAGAGCAAACACAAAGTGGACCAATTCCAAGATTCAAAAAGCTCATTTGAATCATTGAACCTGTCCAATGTTCCACTGGTTCAACCTATTGAAATGTGTAATCATTGATTACCTGTACCTGTACAACATGGATTTTTAAAATTTCAGCTAGTGCATCTGCCGTCTTCCCAGTTTTTGAAGCCTTCTGTCTGAAAAAGGTCATCAGTTGAGGAAAATGGCGGTCAAGCACAGCGTAGAATGTGTTGGGCAGGTTCTGATTCGTAATCCATCGGAACTCTGCATACGACTCCATTGAAATAACAGCAGGAGGAAACTCCTGCAACAACACTTAAACAGTTCAATTTGAAGAATCTTTCACACATTTATAAAGTAGCAAATATTTGCCAAATCAGTAGGACCTGCAATTTTGACTTTAAAGAGAGAGCTGGTCCATATTACCTCAGATTCTATTTTGAGAGCTGGCCTGAGGTCAGTGCGCTCGTTCACTGGTGGACAGGCCATCAGTGTGGTCTGTCGGCGCAGGAGAAATGTGGTCTCCATCATCTTTCAAATGAGGAGCAGGTTCTTCTCGGTCTTCTTGACTTCTTCAAGAACTGTCTGGCTCAACTGCTCAAGGCTTGAAGGATCCTTTCCTTGGGGAAAGTTGGGTCGAAATTTACTTTTACTCCCTTGGGCCTTTTCATGTTGGAATGTGAAGGTTGATTATAAGGATTACTTATGCTTCTTTTTCCAGTATTAACAAATGACCTCCTGACATGTCTCAGCATGTCTCATCTTGTTCTTGTGATTGCCCATCTGTTTTTCTATCCATCCCAGCCAGTCTCAGATCCTGCCTCCACCAAGCAGGGATATTGGCTACAGGAGCCTCAGCAGCCATTGCAATCTCTTTATCGCTCGGGTAAGCCTTAAAACCATATATATAGTAGATGCAAGCTTTTCTAAAATGTTGTTCTTTAGGTCTCTTGTGGGAACTGGAAGAAAGGACCTGGAGGCCACCTGCTGAGACGTTCTGGAAAGGACACATCTGAAAGTAGATCAGTTGATGCAATAGAGCTGGAGTCTTGTAACAGGGAGCTGTGCACAACAGCTTTTTTTTGTGGCAATTCCTCAGTGTCTGCAAGGGAAATAAGTTTCCCGTCAAAGTCTGGGTCTTCATAAAGCAAATTGAAGTCAAGGTCGATTTCCAGCTGTTCTTTTAAAATGTTGATCAGTGCATCAACAGAGGCTGGTCGTGAGCTGAGATTTATTTTTCTAGCCCGGTCTATCTCATCAACACGAAGAAGCATTTTTTGTTGTGGGGATGCAGCTGCCAGAGAGCCAACAGACACCACAACTGATGAATATAAGTACTTCATTATTACCTGAACCCAGGTTGCTGGGAATGGTCGTGACTGCAGTCTCAAAACCTGCTGGTGGACACTGGAAGTGAGAGATGCCATCAAGCTGAAGAAGGAGTCCTACAGGGCCTGGGTGTAGAATGGGACTCCTGAGGTAGCTGACAGCTACCAGCGGGCAAAGCGATCTGCGGCTTGGACAGTCAGGGAGGCAAAAACTCAGACGTGGAAAAAATTTAGTGAGGGCATGCAGGAGAACTTTCGAAAAGCCCCGAAGAGGTTCGGGCAAACCATCCGCTGACTCAGGGAGGGAAAACGGCACACTACTCACACTGTTTACAGGCGGGATGTGGGGCTGTTGACTTCAACTCGGGACATCTTTGGGCAGTGGAAGGAATGCTTTGGGGATCTCCTCAATCCCACCAGCATGTACTCCATGGAAGAGACAGAGTGGTGGGGTTCGGGGGTGGACTCTCCCATCACTGGGGCTGAGGTCGCTGACATGGTTAGACAACTCTGCAGTGGCAGCACTCCGGGGATGAATGAGATCCGTCCTGAGTTCCTTAAAGCTCTGGATGTTTTAGGACTGTCTTGGCTGACATGCCTCTGCAACATTGCATGGACATCGAGGGTGGTGCCTTTGGAGTGGCAGACTGGGGTGGGGGTGGTGGTGTCCATCTTCAAGGAGGGGTGCCAAAGAGTATGTTCCAACTACAGAGGGATGATGCTACTCAGTCTCCCTGGTAAGGTCTACTCTAGGGTACTGGAGAGGAGAGTCCATCCAATTATTGAACCTTGGATCCAGGAGGAGCAATACGGTTTTTGTCCTGGTTGTGGAACAGTGGACCAGCTCCACACTCTTGCACGATTGCTGAAGGGGTCATGGGAGTTCATCAAACCAGTCCACATGTGCTTTGTGGATCTGGAGAAGGCTTAAGACCATGTCCCTCAAAGCGTCCTTAGGGGGTTCCTCCAGGAGTATGGGGTGTTATTAAAGGCCATCAAGTCCCTGTTTTGTTGGAGTCAGAGCTTATCTGGCAGTAAGTCAGACTCGGACCCGGTGAGGGTTTGACTCTGACAGGGCTGCCTTTTGTTACCCGTTCTGTCAATAACTTTTATGGACAGAATTTATATCCGCAGTAAGGTGTCGGAGGGGGTCGCGATTGGTTGTCTCAGGATCACGTCTCTGCTTTCTGCGAATGATGTGGTTCCGCTGACTTCATCGAGCAATGACCTACAGCCTTCACTGGAGCGATTTGCAGCCAAGTGTGATGTGGCTGGGATAAGGATCAGCACCTCCAAATCTGAGGCCATTATTATCAACTGGGAAAGGGTGGATTTCTCACTCCGGGTCAGAGAGGTATTGCTGTAGGAGTTTAAGTGTCTCAGGATCTTGTTCAAAAGTGAGGGAAGAATGGAGCTTGAGATTGACAGGCGGATCGGGGGGCGTCTGCAGTGATGCAGGCATTAAATCGGTCTGTTGTGGTGAAGCAGGAGATGAGCCGAAAGGCAAAGCTTTGAATTTAATGGGCAAACTTCGTTCCCACCCTCACCTATGGTCATAGTTTCCGAGTAGTGACTGAAAGAACAAAATTATGAATACAAGCAGCAGAAATTAGTTTCCTTCGCAAGGTGCCCCGGCTCAGCCAAAGGGACAGGGTGGGGAGTTCGGACATTCGGGGGGTGCTCAGAGTAGAACCGCTACTCCTCTGCGTCGAGAGGAGTCAGCTGAGGTGTTTTCGCGTCTGGTCAGGATGCCGCCTGGACGTCTCTCTCAGGACAGAATGGTTCAGGAGAAGTTTGAGGAACGCAACAATAAGTTCAAAGTGTTGACTTGGCCTCCAAATTCTCCAAACAAGTCCAGTCTGGGAGGTCCTACCTTGCAACTTACAGGACTTCAATGATCTGCTGCCAACATCTTGGTGCCAGGTACCACAGAAGACCTTCAGAGGTCTAATGGAGTTCAGGCCTCCATGAGACAGGACTGTTTTGACGGGAAACGGGAGACCTACATCATATTAAGCAGTTGGTCATCATGTTGTGGCCGGCCATGGGAACTCTTTTCAAAGAGTTACCATGAAAAGAGTCTTTGAAAAGAGTTTGAAAAGAGTTACCATGGCCGGCCTTACTCCAACTTACTCCAACTATACTTAGTAGTTTTGCAGATTAAGAAGTGCTTAATGTTCAGTGCACAAAATGTTTTGTCATGAGCCAGTTTTGCTCTGAAATCAATTTGTTTTCAGAACAAACTGGTACAAAATGAATATTTTAATAAAATATGTGCCAACCTGTTTACAATTCAACTCAAATTCTATCAAAAGTTTTTAAAGTTTTTTTTTCTAAATTCAAACATTTGATTGTTTGTGGTTTCAAACAATACAGACACTAATGTTGTGAACATTTTAGTTGACTGAAATTACATTTTACATGTTGAAATATTTCATTGCATCATCTTTTTTTTTCTTTTTCAAAAAAAAAATCTTTGTAAAAGTCTTTCTGTCAAGGAATAATATCGCTTCATAATTGAATTTTCCCTTTTGATACCTGACTCTCACGTTTATTACTACTTTTACATGTACCTGCATGAACTGACTTTTTTGGCCACATGGGAACAAGCAATTATTTACCCATTAAGGAGTTATAGAGCAACATTGTCATTCATTTGGTGTCATGTTTCTGCTCATCAGGTGAATAGAAGTGCACCATCGATCTCCTCCGGCTATCTTTTTGGCTCTTTAGCTGCTAAATGCTCAACTGTGTCCACCAGCTAACTGCTAATCGGGCCTGTTTACTGTTCAGTGCAGAGCATTCAATGAACATCGCGTTTTCAGAGCTTCTTAGCCTATAATAGCTGCGTGTTGCGGCCGAGAAAAGTACTATGTGAGTGCTGAGAGTCAGCCAGAATGCTCGATTTGAGAGTTTGCGGGTGAAAGAATTAAAACGGAGATGAACAATAATTGTCTGCCATCCATCACATATAAAAAAAATATTGCATATAGCCACTGTTAAGAGTCTGGATACTTAACCATTGCAGGAAGTGACGCAAACATATGCAAACTCTACATTTAGCTTAAAACATCGAAATTAAAATTATTTCCTTATTCTATTCAATTTTGTTTTGGTCTTTTTTTTCTTTCTGTCTTTTTTTTCCACTTGCTTCCATGTGGATTTTCAGCAGCTGATACTTCTAAAAGCCCCTGCACAGCTGAGGGCATCGACTTAGGCGTGGTGGGGGTACTTAGCTCAGAGACGTTTCCATATCACGGTGCTTCCTGCCGGAGAGGAAGAGAGATGTTGCTGTGGGAAAAAGTGGGAGGAGAGGTGTGGTTTGAAGACGGGCATAATGACAAGCCATAAAATTTTTAATGCCCCCTCACCCCACCCTTTTTAGTGAGACACTCAATTATTGATTCATTTGTGGTCTATCCTAAAAGCTGCAGACAGTTAGGCCAGTACGACCTTCTGGGTTAAGAAAAACAACAAAAAAAAACCCAGTGAGGTTTTGTTCCTCTGTCTTCTTTCATCATGTCATGTCAACTATCCAAATGAGCAGGAGAGCAACAACATACATATTCTAGTGGAAGCAAATACATCTGAATGTCAGAAAGTAATTCTGGCAGTAATATTTTCTAATATTAGAATCACTGCAAAGGCCGTGAATGGCCAAGGGGGAAAAGGAAATGACTTGCTTCTTTCGCCTGTGACAGTTCATAATTCCTTTTTCAATATCTTTTTTCCCCCCTTTAAATGTTTAAGGTTTTGCTTGATGTACTCGGCGTATCTCGGAAAGCACAAAAGCGGCGCTCAAGTTGGAGCCATCCAGTGACAAGACAGAAGTCTCCATGACTTCTTTCATTTCCTGGCAGCTTTCTTACCCCAGATGGCAGAGACATCGCTGGAGAAAGAAGGTGGCAGTGGGTAAAATAGGACGCCTTTTAAATCCATTAAATCACAGAGTTTTTGGGCTGCTTTTTGTTTTGAATCAAATGTTGAAAATTGTTTTTTTCTTTTTTTCTTTTTTTTTTAACTTTTGCGAAAATTATTCTTGCGGGGATGCTTTCTCATGTTAAAGTCACTGCAAAATGCCATGAGTGGCTAAAGGGAGTTGGGGCGGAGAAATAATTAACCGTCTGTGCCTGTGACAGGTCATGAGTCCATTTCCCCAATATCTTTTGTCGCCTAAAAGTTTAAGGTGGCAGTTTCCACTCTTGTTTCTCATGCGCCTTTTCAAAACAATCTTTTTATGTTCCCCTTTTTTGACATTAATTAAGATGACATGTCACGGCTAAAGTCTGATCCTCTTTGTTATTTGCCTGCCATCCTGCCCCCCCCCCATTGCATCATACATGAACGCACTGTAATTACACCTCCATAGAAGAAGGGTATCAGACGCACGCTTTTATTAAGAATGATGAACCCAACGCCGACCGGACCCACGTGCCTCGGCTCCTGCGTCACTGCGCCACAGGGAGGCAGATTTCAGATTTTCCACGGCTGGTGTCCCACACTGTCAGGCAGCGGCTTTCAGTGAACGTCAATACCAGCTCTTGTCATTCCGGGTAAAACAACTTCCCCTCCTACCCGGAAAACACAGATGCCCCTTAAGGAGATGTGTTGTTGAATACCTAAGCAGTGAGGGCGCATTTATGCTCAACGTTAAAGACCGAGCCTTTTGTCTGTCCTCTGCGTTCATTTCGTGCGCATTTCAGTGAAAGTTTGCGTGCCTAAATGGAGCAGTACCACCGGACATGCGTGGGGGCAGTGTTGTGCGGTATCGCTCGTGTGCGAAAGGAACGAAGAAGGACAAAGAAGACGGCAGAAATGGCGGAAGTTATTGAAGAGAGGCTGTACGGATGTGAACTCCTGAAGAACAGTTGGGAGCAGATTCCACGAGAAAAAATAAAATGACTTATTTTTACTACTTATTTTTAATTGGGTGTGAGCTCGAAGGCAGCAAACTGAACTCTACACGGCCCTCTAGTGGATGTATTGAGCCACTCTCCCACTGGCCGAAAAAACCCACTTAAACACGTCAACAATCGACTCCTGTCGGCAGTGCAAAAAGCTGTGATCGGCACTCACTTCACCTCCTTTCGGCTGCTGTGGGAACGTCACACCCAGGTGAATGCACCAAATTACAGGATGACGTTGGCACACTACGCCAACGTCATCTTCGTGTGACCGCGGGATGAGCGTTACTGTTTCTTTTCTTTTTTTATGGTTCTAAGATGGCACAGCACCGCCCTCGCTTTGCCATCTCAGCCACAAACTCCATCCTCCTCCCTTTCATGTCATCCAGTCTGCAGTGAGATATAGTTTGAAAGAGGGCCAAAAGTCGAAAGCACGGGAGAAGCAGGGTTGACCACCGTCTCCATGGCTTTCACGCTCCTTTCCCTTGCTTATGTCGCTGCGCTCTGACGCGCTTATGGACTGATCACTGTGACGTCACCGGAAAAATAAAAAAGAAACGACAGTCACGCAGCTCGTCCGCTGGTGTCAGTCCCGGGTCAAGCAGCAGTAAAGGAGTGACTTTCCGATCGCTAATATGTTTACCCGCGTATAAACCCCCCCGCTTTTAAACGCAACATCTAGTGGGAAAGCAGGACTACTCGACAGCTCTGCCAACGCAAAACACACATGGGGAGTATGTAGGCAGCGATGTTTGACAAAGTTTGAAACGGACGCACCTATTTACATCCGCCAAGTGAGCTTGAATGGGCTCGAAGTCCGATGAAGTTGATGCACGACTTTGATTACCAACATAAAACCAAATGTCCGTTTTTCCCTCAACATGGTGCGACGTAATTGCAGGCTTTGCGGCGAGTGGCCTCACTCCCGCCGCCTCTCGTCAGCGGAGATGCCACTTGTAATGTATGGCATCCCACCCACTCACATCAGTATCACAACATGGCTCAGCGTTAAGCCTGTTTTTCCACATTGCCTGGACACGCCGGCGGGCCAATTTGTAGCCACGAGTTCAAACAACTGCCAATCATTCTGTCTTCTGTCTGCTCCCGCGTCAGCGTCTGAATAAACAACAGATTGCCATTAAAAATTGCTGAGAAAGATTTTTGAACAACGCATACGGGATTGTTTTGTTTTGTCTGTTTTTTTTTGTTGTTGTTCATCATCACAAAAAAAATAAATAAAATAAAAATCCCGCATTTAAATCATTACACAGCGTGCCGAATAAAACAGCAGGGCAGCGCAGCGGCATAAATCAGCAAGCGGCGGAGACTACATGAATGGGAGGCTCAGACACACATGCCCTCAAGATGAGTGATCTTTCACTGGATGCTGACACTTGCCAATTACAAACCACCCACATCCCACTTGTTTTTAAGAGTAATTAGTCAGGCCCAGTGTGTATTCCAGGAAGGTCTTGGGAGATGAGAGAAATCTGCCACAGGTCAGTCAGCTCAGTGGAGGGTTTAGTGCTTAGAGAGCCCCTCTCCATTCAACTATGCGCTTGAAATGTGTGGGCTGCATTGAAGTGGAGTAATGGAGTGAAGGTTCAGCACGCTTACCGCCCCCAGGGTCAGCCACGATCATCACCAGACAAGAACCATAAAGGAAAAAAAAAAAAAAACACACACACGCACGCACGCACACACACACGCACGCACGCACGATGACTGGGAGGGCTTTCCTTTCTTTTTAAAGCTCGACGCTGCTATAGATCTGAGAGTGAGACAGAGGGGAGACGTGAAGCGCAATCAGAAGCAGGCTCAGATGATAGCTTGCATTCTGCTCTAATAGATACGAAATATTCCCGACGTATCTTAACAGGCGCGCCGCCATATGGCTCTCTGGGAGGGGGAAAGTAAGTAAAAGTACAAGTGTGACTCAGTTGCGACTGGTGCAAACGGGCGAGGGTGACTGCAGCTGTCTGAGCCTCGCGCGGTTGCATGGCAATGAGGGAAAACATGTAATTACTCCCGCGTCAATTGTGCTGTTTGAGCAATATTTGACAAGGGAAGTGGTGGCTGCACACAAACTCTGTTTATGGACGCGTTCGGGCGGCTCTTTCACAACAAGGGAAAATGTTTTCAACTGAATTACATCCCCTCAAACTCAAAAACATTACCATCTGATTGTCTGGAGGAGACGGAACTTCTTGGTTTTCCGCGCTGCTGCGATTTCCCCCCCCCCATAAATCTTCATCCATCAATCAAACCGGGGGAGTCCGTAATGGACAGAACAGATTTATAGGTTAAAATGCAGAATATAACACAGCCATTATTTTAATGAAATGGACTTTTATTACATTATTGCGATGACTTTTCACTTTTGTTTTAAACTGGCAGAGCACGCGCTCTTGATTTGAGTAACACAAAAAAAAGGAATGCACTTTGCACATTGCCGATGATCTGACTCATTCTTATGCATTTCCAGGTTACCGTGCAATGGCACAAGAGGGCACACCCATTAAAATGAATCACACGAGGAGAGCGGTGTCTTGCAACAAAAACAGTGTGATTGATCGGCTATTTTGTCCAACTGGAAGAAGGCAAACAACCAAGAAAACCTTGGCAAAGAACACAAAAACATATATTGAATAATTCAGAAAAGAGAGTTATCCAGCCGCAGCCAATTTCATGGATACGAATCATCCAGCCTGGCACTTGGCGTTTAGCCTATAGGGTATCTTGGTTTGAGGCAAGCGGTAACTTCAGAGAGTTGTTTCAAAACAGAATGACACTTTTAGTGGCACTAAATCGGTGGGTTTAAGTCTGTGAGGGGTAGTAAGGAATAGACCTGAAGCCCTTTTCATAGGAGCTGCGAGGTTAAATAAAGCCTTAGCATTCTGTATTAAAAAAAAAAGGAGATAAAAAAGATTAAATGCAACAACAAAAGATGGAGTGTCATGACATTGTTGTTTGTTGTTTCATGATGGCGTGGGATCATGGGAGCTGTTGTCTTCGCCGTTGAAACCCCCCGCCATTGAATCTGAGGTGACTTGAGCCTTTTTGTGAATGAAGGATATGCATTAAAACTGTGTTCATACTGGGTTTCGTAGCGTTATGCCATTTAATTCTCATGCGTGAGACTTACATTCGACGAGTCCTGCAGCGGCTGTTGGTCTGAAGGCATCGACAGGCGACCGAATGAAACGCACCATCACTTTGGATAAAAGTATGAATTTCTAGAGGTTTGTTGGAGAGGATTAAAAGTAACAAACGGGACCTTTAAGGGTAAAGTCTGTACTTTGTAAAAAAATACTTAAACAACGTTGACTTGTAGGTTTGGGAGCAGTCCAGTGTTCAGACGTTTTAATTTTGATGGGACCGAGGGACGAGCAGGAATATTCATCAAAAAGCGAGATGAAGGAACTTCATCCCTGAATTTTTGACAACATATGCACAGGATATAAAACTCTATTGTGTGAGCTGACCTCCTGTCACTGCATGATAAATACCCGCCGGTGGCTGTGGTCAACTGGAGCAAACCTACAGGGTTGCGGTGGCGGTGATGGGAGCTTTGTCTCAGCTCGGCACGAGGCACCGACTTCCCCTATTTGTCCCCGTCGACCTCAAATTGAACATATTTACGGACAACAGATGGCCGGGATTGTTGCGGTGAGAGGGGTCACAACAATAAAATCTGCCGGAGCCGCGGAACAATTTCAGATCCTCTGGGTGCGAGTTTCCGGGTTGTTCGCAAAGGCGGGCAAAAATAAATGCGCAATCTGCATTAGTTGGTTAGTTGTTTTTTTTTTTTTTTGTTATAGTTTTTTTTTTTTTTTTACGTTGGAGTTGTTTTTGTTCTCCATTTTTCAAGGTTCTTTTCTGAAAATCAAAGTGACCTGTGTGGGAGAGGGAGAGAAAACACATTAGCGGTGTTGTGAGCAATCCTGAGTCACCCATCAAAGTGCGCCGTGTCCAGTAATCGCTGTTTAATTGGCAGTGAAATGTTGTTTTCTGGTTTGACAATTTACAAAGGACATCGGCGCTGATTCCGCTGAATTCACCTTAAACGTTTAAAAAAAGAAAAAAAGAAAAAAAGAAACGAAACAAAGTGAGCCAATTGCTTTTTCCCCGCTTACAATAAAGCACATCCTCATGAGGATTGGTTAGTAATGGAGGATTACTTTATGAGGAAATTCATAGCCGTTTTCCAAGATTAAGACTTTTTGTGCCTTTGAAATCTCCGCAACTGCTCTCACAAAGTGGCCAGCGAGGACACTTTGTGATCTTAAAGGCGTACTTCAGCTGTAACTTGTCTGCTGCTGCTGGGAAGAGAAGTGGTGTAAACAATGTTAATTGTGTTTTTCTGCCGCCTCTCGACAGAAGAAAAAGTCCATGACAGGCTGCGAAGGAGTCACTCTCGCCTTCTTCTCTCCGCCGAAGGCCGCGGGAAGGAAAAAAAAAACCTGCGCAGGCATCAAAATCGAAAACGGTCATCTGACTGCAAAGACTCTTTTTTCCTTCTCTTTCAGCTGCAGCACCCCACCCTCTTTATCTCTCCTTCCATCCCTCTCTCCAACCCCCACCCACCCCTGCTTTATCATGGCAGTGAGACCCCCTGGGAGGCTCTGATCTCCAGTGCACATCCTGAAGAATTAATGACTTCTAATGTACCAGTTAATGCAGAAAAGGCGGAACATCCATCATAACTGACAATTTAATGGCGCTTTCATAGATGGGCCACTCACATTTCTCCTATTCTCCTTCGCCGCCACCCCCACCCTCCACCCCACACACACACACACACACCCTTTTTCCCCTTTCAGACAGACACACACATTCAAAGACAACACTTGTTCCACGCATACACGCAAGAGCAGGAGCATCCTGCTCGCCGACTTCATGTTTCTTAAATGTTGCGAGGGCCGTCTCATCGACGAGACACACTAAATACAAGCCAAAATAAGCGCTCAAAGTGCACTTGAGTGGCTCGAAACGCGCAGAGGAGGAGGAAGGCAGCTGCAGCTAATAGTTAATTTATGAATGTTCACTGATTAATAGCGGACAGGTGATTTGTAAATCAAGACAGTTAACATTGAAGGAGAGGATATTATGGACTGTGTGTTTGATCATTAGCTCCCATCTTTGTGATTACCGAACATTTTATTGTAACAAAACTGATTAGTTTCGAATCAGCTGCTTAGATGTTAATAAGCAATGACCAAGCATTACCTTTCTTCATATTAATTAGCTCTTTTATGATGGAAGTTCACGTTCATGATAACTTTCACATTACCGACATGTTAATGAGTAGTACTTTCATTCATTACAGTACTCAAGCTACATTCATAGTAACTAACAGATACTTGGGAAGTAAGCGATGATTAACAATACTTGCTTATCAATTAATAATGGATCCCACAAAGATCCATTTTTGGTAAAGTCACGCATGAATTCAAATATCTTGGAGTGATGAATGACCCTAATGTCGCTTTTAAGTCACGTAATGAAGAAATGGTGAAAGGGTCAAGATTAACCCTTGCAAATTTTTGCTTAATTAGATATCATAAGTCTATAAAAGCTGCCAAGAGGTTTCGACATACTATGATCTTCACTCATCTGAAGCAAACTTCAGCCAAAGTAGGCCGAAACCACTCGGATCCCTGTGCAAGCATTAAAAATATTTGATAAAAATTCAAAGCAGTTTAATCATTGTTTAATCTTTTTTTTTTTTTTTTTAATAAATATGATTTTAAGTTGGGATAACCTTATATCCCATCGGCCATCTAGTAGCCCGTATCTACAGAAGGACTGATACTGATGGTATCACTAAGAGGAAACTACATAAAAGTGCTCTTAGTCAGTCACCCTGGTATGCCGATGGATTAAAAAAGTGGAAGTCTGAATCATCTTAGACACATAAAAAAGTACAGATCATTTTGTAACAGATTAAAAGAATGGATGATAAATATATATACCTGCCAGCACTAAATGTGTTCACCACTTATGTTGTTACAGTGACATGCTTGTATGCACTGATTATCACATGTATTGCATACTTGTCTCTACTAATTTTACTCTTTTGCACAAATGTCTCTCTTTTCCAATATTTAAACTGCATGTCCTGTCTTCTTTCTTTTCGTTGTTTTGATTTGATGCGTCTTAAGATGCTGTTTTGACATTGTGGCGACAGGTTCACATTTGCAACATCACGATAGTCAGAGTTAGAGTGCAAAAAAACACAACCAGATCACCTCTGCAACGTCCTCATATCGTCTCTGAACTACAGTCGGCCATTTCAGGTCTTCTACATAACCGTGGGGGAAACTGTGGAGCGACATGCCGTTCGATTTCACTTAAGACAGAAACATTTGACAAAGAAATGTTTTTTTTTTAATCATCATTATTATTTAAAACATTTCCAATTTACCTTCCTCATCGTGAAAATAATATTCAAGTCTGCTGTTGTGCAAAGAAAGTTAGTACCATATATGCTGTGCACTCCTTATCTATGGTAATGTATATCATTATTCCTGGCTTTAGAGGCTAAGGTGATGCCATTAAGCACAATATAAACCCATTATACTATCCGCAGGAAGGCCAGATGTAGAAACACATTAGATGAGATAATATGGGCACCTATACATTTAATGTGTCTGAAACTGGCGCACGGTCTGATGAATATTTAAGTAACAAATATCATATTTCCACGTATAAAAGCAATGTAAGCCTTAGGATTGTATTGTGGTTGCTTTAAGACAAAAAAAAAATCCTTTAGGTAATTTGCGAAAAGATGGTGAAGTTAAAATTAACAGCAGTGCTGTTTACGGGTTTAATTGTCATGCTAATCGCACCTCGAAATGATGTGTGGATTTGCGGCAAGCATAAAAACGGTCTCATATGAAGTCGCTGGAATACGGCTCACTCTTGCTGAGCAGGGGGAGAGAAGTGCTTGGCTGCTCGGCCTCTTTGAGCTGATGTAGAGGACCAATATTCCCCTGAACAGCTTGCGCAGGCAGCTAATGTCCCTTTCAACACATCTAAAATTATGTTCAGAGGACTGTCCAATCAATGGGAATGTCCAGTGATGGGAGACCAAGCCACCTTGCAGCCAAATGAGACGGTGTTTCATAATGGAGGGCTAAATTTATTGTGGCATAAAAATTGGTCTTTGCAGGGTTTGGTCTGTGAGGAGGAAGCAGTTTTGTTTTTTTTTCCTGCTTAGCTTTTTCCAGATAACACAAACATAACTGAAAAGCATTCGGGGAAAGGGGCATGAGAGACTCTAGTCCCAGTGGATCGGTTGATGAAGAAGTTGCCGCAGAGTTCTTAAAAAACAAAAAAAAAAACCCAACAACAACAACTGCAAAAGCAGTAAAAACAGTATCAGTCAATAAGGAACATTTAATGACAAGATGTTTGTATTTGCTCCGTCACTCCATACCTTAATCTTTACCCTCGCTCAGGCGTTATCGGATGAGCTCAAGGCACAAGATAAATTAGGACGAACGCTCATGTTTAAAGAGAGGAAGATTGATTTTTGTTTTAATTATCCGCTGACTTGCCATCTGAAACATGCGCCGGCCGTGCGGAAGTAAACATTGCTTTTTACACAGTCCACAAAGACGGCAAATGGACTCGCATTTATATCGCGCTTTTCCTACCTTGACGGTACTCAAAGCACTTCACACTACCACGGCCTCATTGGCCACTCTACTCACGGAGCCATGCTGCGAACAAAAAAAAGAATAAATTAGAATGAGCTAGAAAAGAACGGAATTTTTTTGGGTTGTATAATTTGTAAACACAGCGCTGACATGCTTTCTTATCACCTTGTGGAGGCCACCAAGCATTCAGCAGTCCCCAAGCTGCAGCAGCAGTGGTCATGCTGCCGATCACGCGCCGTTTAAAGCCAAACAGCATGGTGACGAGACACTGGCACGTTTGAGGTGTCAGCGTAGAGGGAACCGGCACTGCTGTGATATCATTGGAAGGGGGGGGGGGGGGGAGGGGACGTTTTGTTTTCACATGAGGTTCTTGTGATTCTATCGTGATGCCCCTCCACAGCATTTCTGTGTTAAAAAAACGCAGATGCTAAAGGCTAGCAGTCAGTGAGCAACAAGCCACGAGTGAGTTACGTTTATCTTTCTGCCTCCGTCTGGGTTCCTGCACTGGGTGCCACACACGGCTTATGGGAGATGGTGACTGATCAAACCGCGATATATGGCGGAAGAATATGCAATCAGGGAACAGAGTGTGACTGAAAGAGCCATCATTAATCCAGTGACTCAGATGCTTAATGTTGCTTTAAGTCTGCTGCCAACTCCTGAGGAAAAAAAAAAAAAAACACAGTTGTAAACATGTTGAGGTGAATAAATGTGCGACAAAGTTTTGCCATCTAGTAGTTAACTTTTTTTTTTTTTTAATTCTTTTTTTAAATCTGCCATCATGTGCAAGTAGCACACAGCCCTGAGAACAGATTCAGGCTGTCAAGCTCAAACAAGGAGCTGAGAGATGCGATGTAACGCAAAAGAGAACTGCAGAGAAAGATGATAACATCATATCTTGATAATGCTGCTTTGTGATTCACAGAAACCAGTGAAGGATTTAATGTTTTTTTTTTTTTTTTTTTTTTTTAACTTTTTCAACC
>CAAKHG010028139.1:11264-24332 GCA_901007715.1 Dactylopterus volitans
CAGATTGAAATCAGCAGTTTGTCGTGTGCAGAATGCTTTACTCATTATTTGGTAGATATTGTGATTTCAGAAAAAAAAATATAACTTGTGCTTACTTGTGGGCAAAATTAGTGGGCATGTTACTGAAACTGGTCTGAAACACACCTGGCTCTTCAACATGTAGATTCTCATCTCAGTATAAAAAAACAAAACAAAAAAACAATTTGCACCAACATCTGGATTTGCTCTGCGTCATTAGCAAGGAGCGCCCCATCTTGGTTGTCGCTCTGCATCCACCCGCTGCCATGAACACTGCATAGGGCACTCAGATAGCACAGGGCTCCGCTGGTGCTACAGCGCTGCATGCACATTTTGTACTGTCATAGAGCCTTAAATTTTCATAACATACTTTTAAGACATTATGAAACATGCAAAAAACATCTTCTAGGCAGCTGCGGATGACTGAGATAAACAATCGACTGACGTTCCCTGCATGTTTATTTTGTCAGGGGAAAATAGAACCCTTACGGCAGACAGCAAACTGCTAACTCCCTTTAACATGCAATGGATCCATTGTTGCTCAAATGGGAGATTTTGTAAGTTGACTATCAGTAAGAATGTGAAATCAATTCACAGTCAATCCCTGACCTCGCTCCCCCACCGCCCCACCCGACATGTTTTAGATGTTTCCATGCTCCTATTGAATGGGTTGTTGCCAGTTTTCTACACAGCTCGATGATGAGCTGATCATTTGATTCAGGTCCGAACCATATCATATATATATGAACTGGATCGCTGTTACTAGGACAGGTTTGAGAACCACTACCTTAACAGTCTGAATAGCTCACACAGCCGCAAATAGCGCCAAGTGTCGGTCAGTCATTAACTATGCCTTCATATCTTTACCTATCCAGTGGTGGCAGGTTCTGCAGTTGTTTGCTAATGCATTAGAAAATGACCTGGATTAATCCTGCGCTTAACCACTGTAGACTATCCAAAGAGAGGAGGAGGAGCAGCGGTAAACTCTGCTCCACAAAACTGAGTTCATCACAGATTAGCCTGCCGCTCGACTAGAACCCCACAGTGGTTATTTCGTTGGCCCCCCCTAACTGACAGAAGCTACACAGCATTGCTAAACCAGGAGTTACAAATCGGTTCTTCGCTTCTCTTTATGAATAGACACAAAATGGAGAAGAGATACCCTTTAAAGATTTCTGTATCTGTCCATATCTACAATCTATCACAAAATGATATGCTGTAGCTCACCTGGTAGAGCTTGATGATGTGCGGATGGTCGAGCATCTTCATGATCTGAACTTCTCTGTAGATCTTCTCCAGGTTGACAGCGTCCAGTTGGGTCTTGTCAATGATCTTAATGGCCACCTGAAGAGTAATCAAGCATTAATAGTGAATTATGAGTGAGTTATTGTAAGCAGTCATCAGTAGCAAACAGTTAGGGCTCATAAAGGTTGGTCTCTCTCCCGACCCCCCGCACCCTCCTCTCTGTCTCATACACACACGTATAGATATTAAACAATCTCCAAGTAACCGGTGGAAACAGTGTGGTCCTGTGAGAACCGTTTCTGAGACACCAGATAAATACCTAAATACAAGCTTCATCAATGGTCTCAAAATTTCAGCCATGATGAAATATTATTCACAAATCCAGCAGAGGCAAACACATGTCTCACTGGATATAATACGCAGACACCAACAATGACAGGTGTGTAAATTGCACAGTAACAACCTCGACGCCTCTCATCGAGACCGTCTCATAAACAACATTTCATCAGTGTAATCTGAAGTCCTCCAAATGAATGTGAGCCAAGATGGAGGAGTAGCACAGTAGCAGACCCCGTTTCTCAGCAAGCGCACCACTGCTATGTGGAGCCGGAGAGCTCTTTGATCCCACCGAAAAAAAGTATAATTAATACGGCACATTTCATACAAAAGGTAGTTTCAATGTGCTTTGCAGTCATTTCTCTTTAAAAAGGGAACAAACAAACTATCACAAACAAATTTTTGTAAAGGTCTGCCTTTATATACCGCTTCTATCCAAAGCTCTTTCTGCCCATCTGGAGCGGCTCAAGGTTCAGTGTTCAATGACACTTTGACACAAGAGGAGCCAGACATCGAACCCGACAACTTGAGATATTTGTGGAGGAGGACCCACCCTGCCTCCTGAGACACAGCCATCCATAAAAAAAAAAATTGACAACAAAGATATGAAAAAAATTTAAACATGATAGGTGGCTATATAAAATAAGTCTTCCTTTGAACCAAAAATGCGAAGAAATGATCTGGTTCCAGCATATTATCTGTGACTCTTTGCTAGTTTTCTTGGTCTCCTGTGAAAGTAAACTGAATATCTTTGTGGTTTGGTCTGTTGGCTATAACTACATTGAAGCATTTGAATGACTAGGCCTACAGATTTATCCATCTTATCTATAAAATGTTAGAAAATATTGAAAAAAAAGCTGTTACATTACAAATCTTCACATTTGAGAAACTGGAAAAAAAACACTTTTTATTGCACTGAAATGCAAAAGTTCAATCACAAAAAAACTGTCGGCAGCTCGTTTTCTATCATTGCAGCTCTCATGGAGAACTGTTACGCAGCCCTGGTGACAAAAAAATAAATAAAATAAAATAAAACAGGAGGATCCATAAGTTTGAAGGCTTAGCAGATAACAAAATTTATATAATGTATATTTTGTTTTGCAAAAAAAAAAAAAAAACACAATGACCCCGTTAAAGTAATCTCCAGGAATGTGGGTTTAAACCTTAGAGCTTGACACCAGCACCCCACTGACGCTCATGCTGATCCTCTTTAGCATATTTGTAGCTAACCACTTACTTAAAGATGTGCAGCAATGGCAGTTTTGAGGGGTTTAGCCCTCCCCACCATCATCCACCTACCCACAGACGGACAGGTCTGCAATTTGGAATTAAATACTATGAAGAAATCCAAATCTTTTAATGACACTCCAGCTACACGTTGGAGCCTCCAGTGCATCCAATATAAAATGAGTGGCCTCGTGCAGAGGGATTACAGGGTACTTAGCGATAAAAGATCTGAGCTAACTGATTACATTGTCAACACTGACACACACACACAAATGTAAAGACCTCTGTGAACTTTGCTGGGACAAGGACACTTGAGGACAATGAATTAGAGCTGAATTTAGCTGATTCATATATGCAACGAGCATAGAAAGGCAGGACAATGCAAAGGTCAGACATGGTGTAAACGTACCACCACCTGCTGAGCTGACACACACAGGACGATCACATGGGGATGTGTCTGCATGTGGACCCACACGCTGCAAAATGTACATAATGGGATGAATGGGTCAGTATAACATGCAGGGGCCCTGAGTAGAAAAAGTAGGTTACGCACACACAGGTACGGCCCACGCAGATCTGCTTTTGCACATCTAATTACAATTTTTTTTTTTGTGAACACACCGCAATATCAACATGTCGCAAACTCTAAGTCAGTGTCTTGGTTCTCTATGGTCGACCTTTGCCACGGTGGCCTGGCTGGTTGTGGTCATGGGTCTTCCCGGGCCAAGCAGCTGCAGTCGCTCTGTGTGCGGACCGGCGCCCATTGACCTCCACCTAACAGGCTCAACCAATGATCAAAAGGCCCCTAAGCACACACACACACACCACGGAAACGGAGGCAGAAGCACACGTGCTCGGCAAAAATCACCAAGTGAGGTGTTTGGCTGAAAGGAAAAACCTGCACAGCTATTAGTGCTACACGGTTGCAAATTAGCTGGCGAGACTATCACCCGGCCACCTCGGGGGCTTTAATAACCAGATTAACAAGATAAGAGTCTTAGGAGCCATTCTCTTGACTTGTTATTCATTAAACCTGGTGAGGGTTTTTTTTTTGTGTGTATGGAGGTGATGTAAATCTGTGTTTTTCTGTACAGTGGGGTTGCTCACGTTCAGCGGCAAAAAACGGTTAGGGGCCTCCAGAGATCAAAGACCAAAGTGTGCAACTGGCCTATATTTCCACCACTCCCCACGTCTCCAACGAACACACACGAGCACACACACAATAGCTTTGTCACACACAGACAAGTCACTGTACACTCCATCTGTGTGTGTGTGTGTGTGTGTGTCATTACAATAGAAAGGGCACTAAGTGGCACCACTCAATAAAAAAGCCCTTCTGCAGAAAGCTGACATAAAGCTAAACAAATCTAAGCCCTGTTTCCCTTTCTGGGCTCCCTCGCCCGAGCGTGTGCAGTGTTTGCAATATCAAACTCTCTCCAAGCTAAGTAAAGACCCCCAGAGCAACGCCAGTGGACGGCTGCCTGCATGTGTGCGTGCTCAACACTTTGCTCCCCCAATTACAGATCTGTCTCTCCATCTCTCTCTGGCTGGCGAATCCAGATCCGCACAAAGCTCTGCTGGCACAAGAAACCACTACATCGCATCATTATTTTTTTTATTTTTTTTGGGTTACATAATGGGACCACCAACCCATGCTGCATGCCCCAGATACGCCAACGTGTTTACACCGTGGCGGGTTCTCGGAGCTGGTGCGCGGCGGCGGCGGCACCGCCTAGGGTCATTTCCAAAAGACGCACAGGTGTATGATGCTGGTTTTGCGCGTGTTTGCAGTGTTTGTGTCTCCCAGCGGCGCCGGCGGTTACAGCTTCTTCCTGGCAGTGATGCTGGGTGGGAGGTTAAACGTGCAGCCAGTCAGCTAGTCTGTCTGTCAGCCAGCAGCAGCGGCAGCGGCGGCAGCAGTCAGCAAGCGGCGCTCCGGTACCTGCAGGATTAAACCACGCCGGCTATCGCTCAAAGCGGAGCGGCAAAGTGTCCGGCAGTTACCTGATCCAAGTTTCTATTAGTGCCCCGATGTGTCCAGCATTTCGGTATCTGCTGTGAATATCTGAGGTGTCAACTAGTTCATAAAAGTTATGTAACTGGGCTCAACAGTAGCCCAAGTTAGCTTCCAGGCTAACGACTTCGCCGCTCACTCACCTCAGTCTTGGTTATGCGATGTCGGGCCAGTTTCACCACGGCGAAATTGCCTTTGCCCAGCGTGCGCTCGATGTCGTAGAAACCCACTCGGACCGGACCCCGGATCAGCGGTTTTTGGACGCTGTCAGCCATGACCATGCTGTTCTAGACGGGACTCGCTCGTGGAAGGGTAGCCGGACAAGACGAGCGCGGGGGTGGGGTGGAGGGGGGGGACACGCGTTTGGTGCTGGCGGTGGTGGTGGTGGTGGTGGGTCGGAGGGGAGAGCGAGGCGGGGAGGGCGCACGCAGACAGCTACAGATAAAGACGAGAGGAAAACAAGCCGCCAGCCGCCGCCGCCGACGCCGCCGCCGCCGCTGCCGCGAGTCCGAGCGTGTCCATCAAAAAACGAGACAAAGTTGATTTCGGCGTCGCTCCGCCAGCCCGAACGTGGCGACACTCTCCGTCAGCGCGGCGAGACGACGCAGGCCATTCGCGGAGCCCGGGCACTGTCACACGGCGTTCGCCAGTACAATAGAGCCGTGATATTTCAGCTCGAGGTGCCTCCATCAGCTACAGCACACGAGTTGACTTGCATGGAGGCATCATGTTCTCTGGCTGACGTGTATTGACGTCAAAGGCATAGGGGTATTTGTACAGGGGGCGGGGCCTCGGAGCCGCTCCACACTTCAGTGCCAATTGGTTGCCAAGACAACCAGACCCACCTCTTACGTCAACCGGTAAAATTGCTATTCTGAAATCTGTTTGCTCGCCTGCCCTCCTTGATTGCACGCATCGGTAACTTTGAAGTTTGCTCCTGCAGGTGTTTGATAAGCCTCTGGCTTTTCTTTATTTATTTTGTTCTGAGAGACGCAGAGTTCATTCAATTTAAAATGGGCCTTAAACTGTTATTTTTTTTCTTTTTCGCGTGCACATAAAGTGGTCTGCAAAGTGAAATGAGGGGAAAAAAATGCATATACTTTGTTGATATTACAGCAAAAATATGTAACAATGCATATACATTCCAATTAAACATGCAGGGGGAAAAAATGCAGTTCTAATGCATATACATTTTAAAGTAATGTGCAGCCGTGTTAAAACGTATAATGGGTCACGCAAGATGTTGGAATTAGACATTTTATCAGCCGGACACTTTTGTCAGCTACACAACAGCGCCATCTGTTGGCCAAGAGTGGGAATTAAACGTGGCTACGCAACTCCCCTCTCGGTGTGGTAGCCTTGGCGGCCTCTTTCTGATCAGGCATTCCACATTCACACACATGTATCCCCGCACACTCTCACCACCCACCGCTGCATTATACAACCAAACACACCCATAATACTAAATAAGGAATGCAAGTAGAATCATGGAGCAAAGCTTTATTTTGGCACCCCGAATCAGATACGGCTCACATTCGCTCCCGGCGGTTGTTCCCCACAGCTTCAACAGTGACAGCCTCCAACAGAGCCGTTGGATTGCTAAGCGGGCAGGCAGAGCTGTGCTCCGAAGGCCTCCGCTGTCACGCATAGACTTCCTGAATGTAAGAGTTCCAGATGTGCTTTTGGCATTTCCTGTCGAACATTCTCCAAGAACATATTCTCCTTACAGGGAATTGCTACATCTTTCCACATCGACCGAACAGCCCACTCAAGTACACACTTACCAAAAAAAAAAAAAAAAAATCTACAGATATTTGAATTAAGCAATGTACACCGGCGATCCATTTTACAAGACGTGCGTTTTTACAAGCCAATCGAGTCCATGACAAATCCAAACTCCTAGAAAGTTTGTGCACTCTCGAAAATCAACGGGAGAGTTCAGCCTCTCTGGAAGTCAGGGGGAGTTGGCAGAAACCCCGCGGCTCCGAGTTTCCTGGGGTCACTCGTGTGCTGTCATCAGCGTTTCCGCTCGTACTGTCCTGTTCCCTGACATCACAGTCCAAACAGGAAGCCTTACACGCCGCTCTTCAGGTTTAGAGAAAAGGTCAGAATCATCCTGGAATAGGACGAGTCCACAGATGTAGAGAGCCAACAGGATCTTTTTGTCCTTGGGCCTCACAATGTCTGGTGACGTGATTGGAAAAAAATTGGCTGAGGTTTCAGTTTGGATTGTTCACAAGATGAGTAACCTTGCGTGAGTCCTGGAAATGTGCACTTATTCCCAGGGTTAAATGTGCACTCCACCGGGCCAAATGTAGCGACTGTGCTGGCAAGCACCCGACTTACTGATGCATATCTGAGTTCACCGATGACTCTTCAAATTCAAAAACTTAGCGCTGCTGTGAGGTTACATAATCACCTAGAAGTGGTAGTTAATGCTGGAAGCAGAAATCACTGGGAGCAAGGGCAATAGACTTAAGTTTGATTATTTTTCTGGACAGTTGATCCTGCTGTCTTTTGTGGGCTTGACTTTTCCTTTGATTCCAGCAGGAGTTGACATATTTGAGTACAATGAAATGTTTTGACATCTTCTGGGTGGATCAGCTACTGTTCCTCTCAGAATCAAATGAAGTCAGCTGACTCTTCACCTGGTGCAGTCATCTTGGAGAAATTCGCATGGACTCAGACGCAGAGGAGCACTAATTTAGCAAATATTTGCAAAGCACAAATGGAAATATGTCACACCGGCCTCGCACGCGGTGCATCTTTTTGGTGAGGGTGTGTGTCTTTGTTTACTCGTCATTGTCGCGTGCCAGCCCTGTTTTCTGCGCTCGCCAAGGAGATTTTATGAATGACTCACAGGAAAATTGCTAAGTTAAAATATGGCAGTAATTAATGTTCATATGTACTCTCAGCGGTGCTCAGTCTTACCCATATCACCTATTAACATCAGAAAACAAAAGAAAAACCCCTAACATACAACGCTGCACTGCCGCCTCACATTACCTCTGGTACCTGTGTTTTAATCATTTTTGAACCAGTTGTGCTATCTTTTTTTTTTTTTTGCAGTTGTGGCCAAGTTTTTCATCTTCACAATTGTGTAACCATATGGGGGCCTATGGGTGGGTGGAGAGTGGGGTGGGTACGACACACCACTGGTGTGATAACGAAATGTATAAAATAGATTTGAAATATATTATCATTCTACATAATCCTTTTAAAGCCCCTTTTCAAAGTTTGATATTTGCAGTTGCTCATGACAGCTCGAGAGTACTGTTATGCCAAGATCAGATTACACGATATTTTTGTCCTTGTCAGATTAGAGGACAATCTAATAAATTCTTAGCGTGCCTGTGACTGCAACACCATAACATGAGCCCAGCCAATCATCGTTGACGGCCAGGAGTTACGCCACAGATCGTCGATCTGGACTATCAGCGGCACTGCAGGAATTCTAGGGGCCTTAATGTGCGGTCACAGTTGTTGAAAATCTGGGAAACTCTGCCTCATTGCCAGAGATGCGTTCCAATGGCCTTCCAGTCCGTCACAGTCAAATCACTTTTCGGTATTCTGCGCCACACAAGCAACCAGAATGCAACAGGGGATAGTGATCACTTGGCTCCTGGTTGGTCACGCTTATGCTGGTACGAGGGAGTTTCTAGACAGCAGACAGCCCTCGTCATTGTTATTATCCATAGATCTCATTTTCCACCCAACCAGTCTGACTCCGGCCACGCTGGCTCTGAGCTCTGCAGGTCTCGTAGATGTCATTGGTCACAAAGCCGCTCTCCCTGTCTGCGCTCGACACGTTCTCATAGTCGCCACACTGGGAGTCCTTCGAGGGAGCGCAGAACCGCTTCGCCGTGACGTCTGCCGCCGCACCGCTACACAGAGCGTCCTGAGGCAGCTTGGTAATGTCACTGAAAGCATAAGGTCCTTGAATGGGGCAAGGTGGCGCTGTCGTCCAGGGTTTTGGGCGGCCGGTGTAGCTTTCAGTCTCCGTCTTCCTCCTGAATGTGAGAGAGATGGCACTCATTATCCGGCTCATTTATCACATTGCTGTCCACATTAGAGGCAGAGAACAGAGATGCAAGAGGTGGTAGTTTATTCTGCTGATACTGCTATAATATGTGTGGAGAATACTGAGAAAAAAAAAGTAAAAAAAAACTTTAAACACGTCCCAAAATCTTAAAATCCTCTGCAACGCAAAAGGTTTTTATATTTGAATCAGAAGAGACAGGTAAATATGGTTTGTGTTAGGCCTGAAACAGGTTTCTGTCTCACGGAACATGACTTAACATAGGTGCCTTTTTAAAACATGAATAAATAAATAAATATTGCTATGGAGCGTTTTTCTCTCCTCAGTTTTTTCTTTCTTTTTGCTTTTACCTCTTAGCATGTAGTTTATAAAAGAGGAACCCAGCAGCTGCAAAAAGCAGCAGCAGCAGAGCAGGAATCGCTGCGTACAGGATGTAGGAAACATACAGGGTGTTCTCCGAAAGAGACACTGCAAAGGAAAAATATCAATGTCAAATTAGAATGTCTTAATTACGTTTCAGAATTTTATTTTTCTCCTACCTGATGATTCAGATAATCCTATTTTTATCCTCTCTTCGCTCTCAGTAGTTGAGAATGCGTTTGAATTCGGAGTCGGAACTGGAGCAACGAGAGATTGAACGATGAAAATCACAAACACTGCATCACGAAAAAATATTGCGCTTCATGCTTGCTAACACGGTCACTATCCAGCCACTTCGGATTTTCACTGGCGGCTACTGAAGGAAACACCGCTAAAAACATTTGAGGGTGTGTTTTAAAATAACAGCGCTGCGTGCAGCTCATTCAATTCAGTGTTTGAATTTTCTTTTCAATAGATGATGTGATTGCGTGCACGCATGTCATGCTTGACTGAAAATATTGTGATAACGCATCATACTGTAATGCATTTCTGTACTTTGGCGCATGCAACATTTAGGGTGACGCATTCAATTATTAATATATTTATATCTTTGAACAGATTTGTATTACACAGATCAAAGGTCCCAAAGCACCGGCGTTCTTCTTGGCCCTCATACAAAAATATCTGCTTTTTATCCCACAGAAACATCGCGCATACAAATATAGTGTAATACAGGATGAGAGTGATCAGGTGCATGTTGTACCTGCATGTGCTGTGTTTCCTTCTTCGTCAAACGCTGGTACGTTTTCTGATTTTGCAATAAAAAGAAGTGAGTGAGAGGACAGTCAGCCAGTCTCAATATAACAGTGCTCAATATAACAACATACAACTCGGGTGGTGCTTCACCTCACTCAAAAAAACAAAACAAAAAAAAATTGAGCACCAGTACACAGCAGCATACAATCAAAACCAGTTTCATTACTGCAACAGAAATCTAAGAACACACGTTCAGAAATAACAAATGCCACACTTCTAAGTATGAAATAAACTTTCCTTTGTCTAAATGGAAAAACATTTTTTTAAATGGGTTGAAATAAAAGACAAATTTGTGCGGTTTAAGCGCCAAACGAAATCCAGTGTGGTGAACTTGCCAGCGATGAGCCGACAGCCAGGTACGAAGGTCTGCTGGCTCACCTTCTGGATATTTGCAGACGTAGTTGTTCTTGGAGTTGCAGTTGTTGTCGTTCCACTGGAACAGGAAGTGACCTTCTTCGTCAGGTGGTGCCGAGGGCTGGTGGTAGAGGACCACACACATCTCACCACCGCACGACGGCTCATCCCAGTGCCAGTTCCTACAACAAGTGAGATGCCAACGTTTGGATTCATATTCACGTTTAAGATTGGGCACTTTGCATGATTAAAAGCAGAGATTTAACTTAATTTGCGAATGTCTCAGGGCCGGACTGTTGTAAATGACTGCTCCATTAGACCTGCACGCACATGCACGCACATGCACGCCCACACATGCACGCACATGCACACACTCAGCAAGCATGACTGAATCCAATAATCTCTCCTTGGTCACATTTGACTGCAGTCATTTTCTAGTGGCATTTCCTTCTTCACTGTCCGCTTTCAAAGATGCTTGGGACACACGTTCACAGCACACGGAAAGGACAGCAGCTTTTGTCAGATATAAATATGAAGAACACCTGAACTTGGCCCTGCTTCCATCCAGCCAGTAGTACTGCGAGGGGCAACCTGGGTTTGTGGTCCCTGCCCTGAACCGCTGTGGGCTGCGGCGGAGCCCGATCCAGAAGTCCCCGTCGCCAGCGTGTAGCTGTCGTATGAACCTTTCAATCAGCCGCTGCTCGCTTTCGGTTTCGATGCTGAGCAGCTCGCCTCCATCTGAATGGCACGCGTGCCTGGCGTCCTCAAAGGTCAGCCGGCGCCTGCTGTCCTGGATGTAGGACACCTTGTAGCAGGGGCGCTCAGTCCCGCGCCGGCAGATCCTTTGGCCTGAACACCACAGACAGCGTCGGAGGGAAAACGCAAAGATGGAATGATCAAAAGGAGCCTGCAGAAAAACGTAATCTGCTGGAATTATGAACCGCAACCGCAGGGTTTTCAGAGTTGTGCCAAATCCTCCCACATTTTTCTGCAAAATGTGCAGTAATGACTATGATGGCGTTGCTGCTGGAGCGTATTGTGACAGACTGTCAAAAGATGATGTTAAATAGGAGCATGTCTGCAACACCAATGATTCGCTGAGATGCCAGAATGAATAGCCTGATTACTGGACTTGATTACATTAATTACAGCTTTTTGTGAGACGGGCCTCTTTCTATCTTTTCGCAGAAATATGCCGACCCATAAACAGACAAATGAGATTAAACTTTTTTTCTTTTCTGGTGACCATGTCTGGCTCGCATCTGAGCGTTGTGAGCATGTGATATGAAGAGTCGTTTCCATTTTCAGAGACAGAAAAAGGCAAAGCTTGTGCAAATAAAATGGGACATTCTGTGTCGTTATGCTGTTGGGGAACTTCAGAAGGTCAAGATTGGAAACCTTCTATACTTAATTGTTTGTTAATTTACAAATTAATTTAAAAAAGTGTGTTCGTCTGTGAAAACTTTCCCTGGTATTTTAGGATTTTGATAAAAGTGCTGTTACCACGAATGTCAGTAGTTTTATACTTTCTGTGTTAGTAAAGTTGCTTGGATTGAACAAACATCCTCCTGACTGCAAATCTAATCGAAAACATGCGGCTGTTGATATTTTCCAACACATCACGTGCTGCGAGTCCGACTGCAGCCTGTTTATAATCATTATAATAAGTGCGTGTGGCGTTCATGCTTAAGCTTCTCTGAGACTGGCAGCGACCGCGTAAACATCGTCGTTTACGAACAACTATGAGAGGAATACACACGTATAGCTGCACAATGCTGGCGACCGCCTTTAAAGCGACCTCGACGTCAAACAAACGCGTCGAAGTCTTAAAGTTTGGAAATTAACAACCAGCGCAAAAAAAAAAAAAACGACAAACGACTTCCGAGCAAAAGTTTTTCGTCCCTTCGCAGGAAATTCCTACCATTGATCTTGGAAGCGGATCCCGGGTGGAAGAGAACGGCGATCACGGTGCCAAACAGCTTCATTAAATCCATCTCTACATGTTCACGCGGGTGCGCGGGACGGGTGCTGCCAAGTTCGCCGCAAAGTTACGCGGGAGGACGTCAAAACACTGCGGGGAAAAAACGCGCCGCGCACACGGCTGCGGCGGCGCAATCTGCCCAGGCGAAAGTGGGTCGACTTGAGCGTAGACGACGTGCACATGGCGTCCGTCTGAGGAAGAGAGGGGGAAAAAAACAGGGGGAAAAAAAAGAAGTGCGATGGTTCAGGACTGTTTTCTTAACAAAAAAACAAAAAGAAGGACATGAGGTTTCTCGTGTCCTCGTAAAATGGCGCAAAAATGAAGTCTGAATTAGTGTGCAGTCAGTGTCCCTTTTACCAGATTAGTGAGGTCACATTTGAAATGTAGTAATGTCATTATAATGGGATGAATAGAGTTCTTTGTGCACACACACACACACACACACACACACACACACACACACAATGTATCGTGCTTTCTGTATTAAAATAAAGAATGACTATCTTACTCCCCCCACCCCCACCCCAACCACACACACACACACACACTTGGTGTTGGTGCTGTCTGGTGCGGGTATAAAAACAATTTGCACACTGGAGAAAGCAAAAGACAGAGAACTGAATTTTCTCATTTTTGGAGCAGCTGTAGACATGCTGGTGACACTTACCTCTGTTGGAA
>CAAKHG010028143.1:0-10453 GCA_901007715.1 Dactylopterus volitans
TATCGCGCGGCCGTGCACACTTGACGCTCCCGAGCAGTTTCCGAGAAATGAAAACTTGCAAGGATTGTTCAAAACACACACACACACACACGGACACACACGCACACACACACACACACACACACACACACACACACACACACACACACACACACACACACACACACACACACACACACAAGACCATAAAGATATGCAAGAGTGGACAAATGAAACTGGAAACACGAGCAAACGCAGCGCCGCAAATATCCCCGCCCGAGCCGGCGCGTTTTCCCCGGCTCAGTGAAAATTCATTCGCGCACACGGAGGCAGGATACGATACGGCAAACCTTTGGATTACTGTCTGGCAGCGTTATTGAACATTCGCTCCCTGCGGTTTTTTAAAGTCGCTGTGTGTGTAGGAATTTTTTTTTTTTTTATGTGACTGCAACATCATTCAGAGCATCACGAGAGCATTCTTTTTTTAATCTGGAGGAAACTCCCAGCAGCTGCAGCAGCAGCAGCCTGCATTGTCCAACCCAACCCGCACCCCCGCCCTCACTTACCCCCCCCGCCCCCATTCTTATGATCAATAATGATCAGGCAATGTCACTCGACAAATGTAATCACACTAACAAAGGGAGCCATAACTAGCAGCAGCGGCCACTGATGTCACAGCCGACAGCCAGTCCAGCCGGGTTTACGGGGTTCAGTTTATTAAACGCCTCTATATGTAATACCGCACCGCATATTACATATAAAAGTGTCACTTAACCTGAGACATACTGCCGCGCTTCGCTTTCTGACGACCACCCGGATCCCATTAAATCGATGTTTACAAGTGTGAACGCGATTTATGTCAGAAAAGGACAACTCGCCCAACAGTTTTAACTCCTCCCGCCTGTGCGATGTTTATTTAATGTCGCCGTCCTTTTGTGTCTCTGTGTTCACATCATCATTTAGCTACACATTACTCATACTACTACTACTACATCACTATATAATTACTACTACTACTACATCATGCCATTACTACTACCAATACTACATCATATCATTACTACTACTACTCCTACTACATCACTTCATTGCTACTACCAATCCTACTTCATATCATTACTATTACTACTACTACATCATATCACTACTACTACCATTATATTGTTACAACTACAGCTACTGCCATCATTAGTACTACTACTGCTATTATATCATTACTACTACAACTAGCATCATATCATTACTATTACTACTACTAGCATACTAGAATCATATCATTACTACTACTAGCATCATATCATTACTAGTACTACTACTACTGCTACCATAATATTGTTACCACTACTACTCTTACTTCTATTGTTACCACTTACTTACGTACTCTTACTTATCTTTATGTTTATATTCTAACATGGAGTATCTGTACCCAAAGTCATTTTCCCTCGAGGATTAATAAAGTATTCTGATTCTCCCTATTGTTCTAGTTACAGGTCTTGGAGTGGATGTTGCTGCACTTTTGTCATTCATTCAAGCCGCTTAAAATGATTTAAAGGGAAAACGTGCAGCTAATCTGAAAATGCTAATGCGATGTCACAGGACACAGTTGACAGGCACTAGCTTGAGCAGATTAGCAACAGGTGACGGAGGGCGGCCACCGGAGGTCGCTGTTTGCACCAGCCTCTTGAGATCAAACTAAAATACAAACTATAAACCTGGAGCGTTGATTTTTTTTCCCGCAGCTGAGAGATTTAAATGAATGTTGTCGGCTCATATTGCTGGTTGATGATGTCATCATGTTGCCTCTCGTGCGCCGATATGAAAACCCCAGCGATCCCCGAACAAGATCTTAGTGCAGGTAATCCCGTTCAAGTTGATCTTAAAACCTTTGACAGATCACTTTCGCATTATTTTCGCAGCACAGCTACACCTATTTTTATGGAATAAACATTTGAGGATAACAGTAGTGACACCGTAGCAGCAAGTGGGGAGATATTTCTATTGCAGCAGAAACTGTCAGAGTGCCTTTATGCTCTGCTCTTAAGAGTAGTCATATCTCAAAAAACTGAAAAAGGTAAAAAGTTTAAAAACGACTTGGAGGGGGAGGGGGAGTCCAGGAATATATACGTATAATTCTATATTCAGAATAGCGTTGGCTTCATGGCAAAAAAATAGCAATACATTTATAAAAATGTGCCAATCAATTACGGTTAATTAGCCTAAATAAGCTTTGAGCTTGGGCCGCTACGGATGCCAAGGATATGAAGCATTTAAAGACACTCTTTAGCTATTTATCTTGTTCATTTATTATTTAGCCGTGGTTACTGCGCCCTGCTCTCAGGAAGCCCAAAGTATGTGATGAGGACCCACGTCGGAGGCCAGCAGGGTTGCTCTGTTCAATTAAATGTGTAAAGAGTCTGTATATGCAGAGCCTTTGTCTGACTCGTGCAACGCTGTCGGAACCGGTGGAACAGACGTGGACTGAGGCCGTGCTGCAGTAGACCGTTGTGTCATGACTGCAGCCCGGAGGTGCGACACACTCCCGGCACCAATATAACACGAAGAACAGACGCTCGCGACGTGGACATAAACTGTGAAGACTTGAAGATACGGTAGACGCAGGCGGCTCGTATTTGTCTCCAGATTGAGTGCTGTGGGAATAAAATTAATAATTCAAGGTATTTATCCACTACTCATCACCTTCGTTTGTTGCATCACAATCCCTTCTGGTTTGGCAAAATTACCTTAGACTGATTTGCACACTCAAAAACAGGTTCTTAATGTACTATCCTTTTTTCTTTTTTTTACTTTAACTTTTCATTTAGAACAGGAAGCTGTCACTATAAATCTCACTGTAAAACTATGCAGATAAAAGAGTGAAAAGGATAGAACTTTCTCAGAGCAATTCTGGAAGTTAAAAAAAAGGAAGAAAAAAAAAAAAAGATGCCTGAGATCCGCAGAGAGCAGAGCAGAGCAGACAGCTAATTATAAACCCGGGGTCAATTTAGGCCGCGATATGGAGACAAATGAAATGGGAGAAGCATGTAAGAGCCAGGAGGAGACAAAAAAGACGGAGCTGGAGGTGCCGCAGACGGATATGAAACTTTGCAGGCACCGCCGCCGCGCTGCATGGCGTTAGAATGTTAACGCGGCGTCATTAAGGCTGAGGTAAATTGACATTTCATTAACCTGTAAGAGCGCGCGGCACAATGAGTCATGCTGACGACCCGTACACACTTTGCATGAGGCCCCCGAAGTTCCAATTAAGCGAAGTCTTACTGCAGCGGTCCAGACAATTAGACTTCAGACAAAGACGCTTGGTGGTGGTGGTGGTGGCGGTGGTGGTAGGAGGGTTGGGGGGGTCCGTTCTCCGGTTCTGAACCCGACAGCGTCTAGTTGATAAGGATTGGAACGTGGCGGAATGGATGTCCGAGTCTGGTGCTGCAACTGGAGCCACAGCAGCTCCTGGATGAGGTGGAGCAGCAACTGCAACAGCCAACAATCAGGGGGGGTGTCAACGCGTCGTGTTAGCAGTTATTTATTTTTTACGTACACATGAAAGTGAAAGGGAGGCGGTTGATGCAATCCTTCATAAGTTAAGACAAAAACTCCTCGAATACCTCACAGGTATGAACCCAACTGACCATAAATAAGTGTCAATGCGCCGCCAAGAGCTGAGATCCCGCGCAAACAGATGAATTACGTTGCATTATATCAATTTAAGCAACAAAAAAAACTCAACTGGGTGCCGTTGCGTTTACTTCAAAACTCATTAGTCACTTGAACATTTGTGGTGTAAACATATTTCATAGGCTACAGCAATCGGTGCGGTGCCGCAGTTCACTGAGCAGTCTCTAAACAAATCAGATTGGGACTAAAGGCCCCGCGCGCGCTACGTCGCGGATATGTACGCTAGCTCAGATTACACATCTAATTTATATTGTGTGGCGCATCAGAGTCCGCCGAGGAAATCAGGTAATAAATCAGGAAATATCATGTACATGCCATTCTGGGTTCGCTCCGTCACTGGACCATTGGAAAACACACCGCAAAGAGATAAATGAAAATTAAATTAAAGGCTTAATTTTTTTTAATATGCTAGGAAAATTTCATTTGGTTCTCATATAATGAGACGCATATTTGTCGCAGTGAGAGCTGATAGCAGGGTTGCAGGTTGGTTGAAACGCGAGACGACTGATCTGGTTAGCGTCCCGATTTGGTCAGGGGGCGGAGCTTAGCTCGCACGGGCTCCCGGATGCCGAGGCGTTCGAGGAGGCCTCCGTGATTGGCTGCTAACCAGACAGCTGACTGACCCCGTGTTTTGCTGTTCTTCTTTGCCAGTATTTTGCCCACAAAAAAAGCACCTTGTCCCATTTTTGCAACACGAATAACCAAACCACCACGTTAAGGGATTCAAATTTACACTGACTTATTTACCGGCGCTTGTTTGCAACTTTGCAATCTACGGCGGGAACCCCGTGAAATCTTCCGGCCTAACCTTTAGTCGTTCAAGGGCGGCTGCGGGGCGGCGGGGACCTTTGGCTGGGCGACTGCACAAGGACCAAACCCGAACGCGGCATTAGCGGCGCCTCTGCGGGGCCAGGCTGTCTCGCTCCGAGAGGTGCTGCAGGTTGAGTCTGCCATTCAGGCCCTCCGAAGGACAACCGCTTTTGTGAGGGCGCCTTTCATTGGACGCGGGTCCAGAGACGGAGCGAGCGGCATGTTTTTTTTCCTCTCTTCCTTCTTCTTCTCCCTTCTCTCTTCCCCTGCAGATGCACAGCTGATAACTTCCAGTAAAAGAAAATATGTCTGACATTAAACGTGCGCACAAAAGCCCCTTCATAAAACTGCAGATTAGAAAGAGACTCATCTATAATCTATGTCGCGTCGAGCGCTCAACATACAGAGCCTCTTAGGCGAGGAGCTAAGCATTTCTCTTACACGAAAAATGTCAAGTGCAATGATTTAAGTAACTTGAGTGAATAATTCACTTTTTTTAATCTGCGAAAATCTATTAATGCAGGGCGGCGGCGTGATTCTTTTCCGAGACAGTAAAACCTCGCGAAACGGTTTTCAGCAACCAAATCAAGTGTTTCTCCACGTTGCTGCTTTCAGCCCAAGAAAGACACACTAAGATACACACAAACACACGCCTGTTCACCGCGGAATATTGTGCAACAGCTCTGAGTTCCATGTAGAAATTTGATTGAATGTGTTTGAGAGAGGTGTTGACATTTTTCAGGGACCGTTATCAGGGGCTGTAATTTGTGGTGCTGCTGAAATGTTCCCGGTTACACCGAGAGGCGTCGCTAATATTCCATTAAACGTCGGGTGGCCAAAATATTAGGGACGCATCTCAGCGTATGATGCTAATGAAAAGTTCTGGGTTGCACTGAGAGGTGTCCCTAATATTTTGGCATCCTGACGCATGTGAACGGGGTACAGTTGAGCAGCGTCACAAACTACAGTCCCAATAACAATCAATAAAATATATCAACGCCTCTCTCAAACACATTCAATCAACATTCAGCATAAAACTCCTCCTGAAGGGGGAATTTATTGCAGGGCTGCTGCGTAATATTCTATGGCAGACGTGCAGTGGTCAAAATGTTATGGCTGATTGTGTGCATGTACTTGCCGTCTGCGGAGTTGCATTGAACGGCTCCGTCAATATCGGAATGACATCCAGTGTGTTTGGATGTTCGACGCCATGCATTCAATCCGGGATCGTGTTTTCGCGCCTTTCACATAATTAACGCGTCCGTATGCCATCATTGAATACTTGTACATATCTGAAGCTATCATATCCAACACTCGTTCGCCTGCAGCTCGTTCGCCTCGGGGCACTCGAGATGGCTTCATTAGACACGAACATGCTTTAACATGCTTGTGTAGAATTTAAAACCTCTCACAAACAGTGGGAGGTTTAAAAAAAAAAAAAAAAAAAAAAAGGGGGTCATGAATAATGGAGGACAACATTTAATTTGGTGTTTTACCAAAGTGCCAGCGTCGCCATCGCAAGTTATTGGAGCAAAAACGACTCAGAGCTTTTCAGGCTGAGGGTACAAACATGGAATAAAGGTCTCGTGGGCGTTTATAACTTCCAAAGTTTAAAGTCCCTCGCGTCGGGCCAGGGGCTGAGTCTTATCGGGGTTGACAAGACTTTTACTCTCTGGATCCCCCAACCACTCACTGCTGTTAAGTCTGATGTTTTACATTTCCTTCCCTCCATGTTGAGAGGAAGAAAGAAAGAAGAAGAAGAAGAAGAAAGAAAAAAAAAAAACCCCAGCAGTTAAGCTGCGCACGGAGCACAGGAGCGAGGATACTGGCGAGCGGGATGTATGTTCGGAGCTATTACACAATCGCTCCTCATCAAAGCGGATCTGATGGGAGGAGCCGCGACGGATGTGAGGGTTGTGGGGGGGCTGCGAGAGGGCAAGGTGAGGCTGCGGCGCCTCATGCTGCGCGATCACCCCCCCCAACCCACCCACCCTACCACCACCCTCCTCCACCCCCTTCAGTAAAAGATAGAGGCTTAAAGCTTCCCTCTGAGACTAAATTAAAGGATCTTCCCCCCCTGCGCCCGGACGCCTCCGAGCTCCTCTGCCTCTCCGTAGGGTGGCTTTCACCACAATGAGATGGAAATGTGACACAGTTAGGCGGGGGTGGGGGGGGCTCCTGCCTGGGCCTGTACAGAGGGAAGTGGAGGTATGTGTGACATATTTCCAGCGACTCCCGGCTGCTCCCGGAACAGCTGCTGAGGACTGTTATGACAGCTTTCCACTGAGAGCGCAGGAATCAATCTTCTCCCCGCGACACCTCGATTCCAGTTCAGTCGGGTTTTTTGTGCCCCCCCCCCCACACTCCTCACCCCCTCTTTTTTTCCACAGTTTTTGCATTGCTGTCATTCAGGCAACCCAGATGAGGTTTTTTTTTTTTTCTTTTTTCGGGAGGCTGAATAGTGGAAAGCAGCACTCTTTTGAACACCACTTGGCAGGTGTAATTACTCAGCTTTGTGAAAAATTCACACTGCGTGTGGAGACAGAGATCCTGAGCGCCGGCGCTGCTTACCGACAGATATTAGAAAGATAGCCTTTGATCCGGCGTCGTTTCCGGCATCCGTTTCATGCAACTTATGACAGCCTCATCAAGTCAGAGGTAATGCCTTTGGACAAATCTGGGATCAGGAGACAAGAGAAAACACAACAAAACTCACTCTCGCTACCTTTCCTTTTCTGTTCATGCCACCGCACATTTCTTAACTTGATGTGGAGGGGTAAGAAGAAAAAGAACACACAAAAAAACATGCATTTCGTACTTTCCATGAACTCTGCGGAAAGGCAGAGGGGTGCGCGGTTCAGCTGCAAATGCTTTATTTTCCCGTGAATAATCTCAAAATGGGCACCTGCCTTACCCTGGCTTTGCTGAGCGATACCAGCGAGAGACCAGGAGGAGATGTGTGTTTTCTGAGCTGCAGCTTACGCATAAAAAGCTGCTGCGAGAGACACACACACACGCGCACGCGCGACGGGAAACCAAAAATCTAAAATCCTCCTCCGGGGGGAAAGAGAGCCCCCCCCCCCACACACACACACACACACACCCCAAGAGAAAAAAAAACAACAACAAAACAATAGAATATCGGAATTTTGACAACGTTTGCTGTGCGTCATTCTGAGGATGTGGTGCAAAATGTCTCTTAATAATCTTCCTGAAACAGATGCCATCCACTGATATTGTCTCGCTGCGGGTACAGAAAAAAAAAGAAAAAGGAAAATAACAATTCATTGACTGTTGTAAACACAAGGATGCTGAATAGAAAAGGGAGTCTGTCTTCAGTCAATGGAGGAAACCGCAAATATGGATCAGGCAGTTTACGTAATGGCCAAAAAAGACATTGGAAAAAAAAAAAAAACTGCGCAGGGATTTAGGAATCTGTCACCTGCTATGAAATCAGTTAGATACAGATGCAAAGAGCTGCTGCGTCGTGTTTCTCCCTCGCCTTCAAGTCCGTATGCGTGCGGGAGATCGGTGCGGTAAACACACTCGCGGCTGTACGCGTCTTCCCACGAGAGGTGAAAATTAAAATGGAGGCTTCTCCTTTTTTTTGTTTTTTGTTTTGTTTTGTGTCCGCGAGTGACCTTGCGGGCGAGGAGCGCCGCGACCCCCGCCGCCGCCGCCGCCGATTCTAAACACTGTTGAGCGGGCCGCGGATCAAACTCTGACTTAAGCCCGTCTAAGCTCCAAACTCTCAAATCACCACTTCCCGACCGGCGGACCACGGCCCGTGGCCTCCCACCCCCACGCCCACCACCCCCCCCCGGCTCTCGCTTTGGCTTATGTGTATGTATTTCTGCCACTTTGTTCTGAGCCTTTACACCTCACACCATTAGCGAGCCACCTCTCTCTCCCTCCCCTTCTCTCTCTCTGTCTCTACACCCTCCTCCCCTCCTCACACACCCTCCTCTGTTTCCTGCACACGCCAGCAGGATTTAGATACCCCATGTATTATGGATGGAGAAAATAAACAGAATGCGCCATCCATTTATATGATACACTTGTAAGATCACACGACAGGAGCGATTAGGGTGGTCAAAGAAAGGCTCCGGCGAGGGACGTTCAAAGGGGGGAGGGGAAGGGGGGGAAAAAGGGAAAAAAGAGGGATCAGGTCTTATAAATCTGCCTCGTTTGCCGTGACGTCAGCCGCCGCATATCGTCTGCTAGCCAATTACATTAGGCCGCCACTCCCACTTTTGCTGCTGCGAGTCAATTAAAGTGGGCCCTAATCTAATAGAGGCCTTACATATGTGCTGTTGTGATAATTATTCCTCTCATTGAGTTTGATGGCACCTTCATCAAGCGCAGCCCGGCTCCCGGGGCCCCACCTATGCGCGGATAAAATTACAACAGCTGCATGCGCGACGCTGTCGGGCACTGCGGCATTTCTGTCGGTGGGGATGATCGCGCCCAAGGTTGGGAGAGGGTACTAAAATGGCTCCTAACTTTATGGCCTCAGGTGGGGGTCTTGATGTTCCGAGGGAAGCGGTCTGAGAATATTCCCGGGCGTGGGCTTTGGCCACCTTGAAGCACTGCGCCCCTGTGTACGTCAGGTGCTCATATATATGTATGATATATGATGCGCTTTCGTAAATAATTTACTGTGACAAAAGGGGCAGCCGGGATAGATGGATGCTTTATCTCCAAGAGAAATTCACAAGGTAATGAGATCATTCTTTGCCCTCTCCTTCAGTGTACGGGAATTTTGTGTTGAGGAAATAAAAAAAAATGAATAAACTATAGGACATTTTTGCACAATGAAGGTCAATGGTGGAGGTTTATACTGTCGCCGTTGTTGCCACCTGTTTTAGAATTTAAGAAAATTAACTTTTTTTCTTTTTTTTTTTTACCCCTTTCAGTGAATGTTATATCTTCATTAAAGCGGCTCTGGGCAAGCTTTTGCTTGAATGGATGATATTTTTTGATAATTGTGGCACAGTAAAGACTGCATGCACATTGTACTGAATGTAACACCAGTATCTGCATGTATGGTTATGATAAGCATTTATGCCCCTATAATCCTTATTTCTGACAGAGCCATTCTGTCTGACACCAGCCTGGGTGGCAGGAGAGCTCAATTTACCGTATGCTCCTGAACTCAGCGCTAGTGCTGTGAACAGCTGGCCCAAACAGTCAGAAAAACAAGACAGGCGCTAAATGGGCACCGGGACCAGCCTGATACATTCACATCATGACAATAAAGTCAAGCAAAGATGGTGTCCACCGCTTTGAAAGGGGAAGTGAAAACTTAATTTATTTAGTCAGTCTGCTCCTGATTATGAGCAATGACCTGCACACACATATTTCTTTGCTTTATCAGTTATGCATTTTGCCGTTCAGATATTTGCTTCTCCCAGGGGCCGAAATCTGTCAACGCCGGTAAAAAAATAATAATATGTATATATAAGAGTAGACACCACATCCTGCGTTTCTGGCCACCAATCAGGATTTAGCAATATTCCGACCGAACTGTGACGACAGCTGCGGGTTTTGGCTACCTGACGTTGCCGGGCCTGACCGCTTGTCAAATGCGATCAAGCCGCTGGAGCACATAAGCTTGAGTGCTTGTGTGTGTTTGATGAATAATAGCTAAGGGTGTTGAATGCTGCTTATTATGGTCTTCAATATTTCATGCTACAGGGGTGCGCTTAGGATCTCAAACCGGGCTTTCGGGCGGTTTGGCTCGCATTTGTTCTTTAAAACCTGTATGACCACCGAACACCACGTACCCCCCCCCCCCCGACCCCCCACTTTGTCACTAAATGCTCATCTGGTGCATTTGGGAGGTCGAACAACTGCTGCCTGATGTCGTTACACCGCGGCGAGCCTCAGCTGTTCGTTTGCAGCCTGCGTACGCAATCATTTTAAATGCAACCGACCAAAAAAAAAAAAAAAAAAAAAAAAAAGAGGAAAAATACGC
>CAAKHG010028148.1:0-10719 GCA_901007715.1 Dactylopterus volitans
TTTTTTTATTTTTTTTACATTTAATCAAACCTGTGTTTTAACATTGCTGCACCCAGAACACAGATCTGAAAAACTGAGCTCCTGAGCAATTTCACATCAAACACCTTTTGTGAAGAGTATGGTCTTGACCTGCTCTTCATGGTGAGTGTCATGAGATCATTTTTGTTGTGATTTGGCGCAATATGAATTAAATTGACTTGACTTGAAGCAGGGTACATGGGCTGCAAAAACCACAGACATCAGATCATGGACAGACCTTCCTGCAGAGACCCGCTAGGAGTTTGCATACTTATGATCATGGATTGATTTTTGGACCAAAACATTTGGAATAAATGTTGTACTTTGTATGTCTGAAAGCCCAGTGGATATTATGGCAGTCAGACTGTCCCTTTTATTGCCCTCACACACTCTCAGATAAGCTTTATACCAGTTGCTTTTGAATGTCAAAATGGAGCATGTTTGCAGTGTCATGTAGCCAAATATAGAAACAGAAACTGCAGAATATCCGTTCCACATTCATCTTATTTCTCCAATCCACTAATAAACATTTAGAAAATATTTGAAACATAGAAATCATATATTTAAATGTTATCAGTATGATTTAAAGCATTGTTATTGTATTTTTCTGCAGAGGAAAAAAGAAACAAACGATCTGCTCAGAGATGTTCTATTATCAAACAAAGCCTGTTGTGCTCATCGCCACCATATTTCATGTGCAGTTACGTCAGCCCTGCTTCATATCAGACACGCATCCACCTCCAGCCCACTTTCTCAGTTGCATCCCTTCCCCCTGCTTTGTCTTGGGCCACAAATCACCCCCCCCACCCCACACACACACACACACACCACCACCACTACCAAGACAGCATTTTGGCGAGGCCTGGCCTTGAACTTGTCTGGCTCCTCCCCCCACCAGTCCTCTGTTTTAACCACCAACCCCCAACATTCTCCTCTATCTCTCCAGCTGCCTCTGCATGCAGGCATTCCCTTGGCAACTGTGGTGGTGCCTGCCTAGCAACCAGGAGGCTCTCACTCCATCCTGTGGCTTATGGCAAGGGGGGGTTGCAGACTGGGTTGTTTGAAGATTGATCACAAAAAAAACAAAAAAACCTCATGTGCACCCATTGTTGTGGTTTCTGTTGCTCTGGTGAGGAAGAGATAGTGTGGACTCAAAACCCTTTGCAGCTGCACAAGTCTGAAATTATGTCTTTCATGTCCACTAGTGTAAAATGCATTTGCTTGATGATTCATTAATTAAGGTCGTGCGGTGTTTAGATCACGCCTTGTGCCTGCACTTGGCAAATAGGAACAGATAATTTGGAGGTGTAAATCCAAAACAAAATCACACCCTCTGTTTGCAGCATGTGCTATCACAAGCACAATGGAGGCAACATTGTAGTAACACTGTTGTGAATGAATGCCTAAGTCAGTGATTCATGGTGATGAAGCTTCTTGCGCCCCCTGGTGTTCTTTAAAAAGGACCGCAATGGAAAGATTCAAGAATGTGGTGCTGTAATACAGTTAAACGAATCTTACTGTCATACAACTATTAAAAATCCACAGCATGTATTGCAGGTTTCTGGCTCCCCGATGTTTTCACAATGTATTTTATAGAAGCTCCTCTGATGTCACTGAGCAGATTTGTACACGCTCCAGGTGTTATGCATTCTGAACCTGCATCCCGGGCCAATCAGTCTCCACCACAGCTGCCCGAATGCTAAAAATAGCTTTCCTGCTGCTGACGTGATGGATGACTCATGTAGTCCTGCTCCTCTCCCTGCATCTGTACGCCACACTTCTCTTGCTGGTAACCTTAGTTGAGTTTAGCCTGACTGACACAGGATGTTTGACATATCCTGTAACACAATGCAGTCAAGCAATTCAGCTAAAAAAAAAGTTGTGACATATTCACACTTGTGTGGAGCGTGCCTCACCACCTGCAATGGCTCTCTCTGCCCCCACCTGGTTAGATTTAGTTTTTTGCCCAAACTTCACTGAGACTTTAAATGCAATTAAAAAAAAAAACCTCTTTAAACTGTCCTGAATTTCGCATGTTGATAGTTTTACCATCCAGAACAATTACAAATAGGTCTGAGAGTTTAGATAATTTTCATTCACTGTACTAATTGATTTGCCCCATGATGTCAACGCTGTCAAATACAGAATCATGTGAGAATCAGAACTGCGAAACTAATATGTTTACTGTTCTCACTCGTGTTTGTATGTTTCATTGGCTGTATGCCAGCTCTGCTGACAAAGACTGAGCTGCAATGAAATATACACATTATAACATAAGCTAGGTACAGTGCAGATACAGTAAACAGTACATAAATATCACAAAGCAAGAGCACATCTGGAAACATTCTCAGAGGTCAATTCTTAGCACGCCTGCTGCAAAATATGATTATCGATAGACAGAATTTGTGTAAAAAAAAAAATTAGACACAAAATATACTGAAGAAATGTGTCCATGTGTGAATCAAGTGAACAGGGTGGAAGATGGAAGTTATAAATCATGAACATGTACTTACATTTAACATGTTCTTCCAGTGTTTGGACTGACCTGTTTAGTTGTGTATTAAATCGATAAATGAAATTTAACTGTTTCATGTATTCAATAGATCACACAGAAATCATTCAGTTTTGTAGTCATCAAGTATTCTTTTGAATTACTCTTGTGCTTCCTGTCCTGCTGTGCTGGCTACCAAACAAAGCTTTTCCAGTGAAAGAGGTGTCATGTAACAATAAAAGCATCAGGCTCATAATTTCAGAAGCTGATCGCTGCACTGGCGCCATGCTGCACCGTGGAAATCAGACATCTGTCAGAATGATGATATTTGTGGGGGAAAATGGTGATGTAGCTTCAGTCTGGGCTTCGCTGTTGTAGTTTAAGCAGTTTTGGGGAACAGCTGCTGAGATAAGAGCCTCTTGAGCTGAGTTACTTCCTGAGACAGAGAGCTGATCTGAGACTGGAGATTAGTGTGCTCTGTGTCCCAGGAGCTCTCCATGGAGGATGCACTGTAACATCCAGAAGACGGACTATGGTACTGCTGCTCAAGTCTACCGCAGACTTCAGCTAGACTGTCCCATCCTGCTTGCTGGTGATTCTTCTCCTGGATGTTTGGCTCCACTGTGGCCACAAGTGGTCCACTGTGTCTGCTCTCAGAGGATGGAGACGTCTCTCCTGCATCACTACCTCCACCAGGAGCTTTGAAGCGTAGCTTGTGTGGGAGCCTCCTCAGGCTGTTAGGTGAGTCTTGTCTATTTTCAGATGAACTCTTACTGACCTCCAGGCGACAGAGGTGAGTGTCGTAGCCCTGCTGCTGCTGCTGCTGCTGCTGCTGCTGCTCCTGCTGCTGCTCCCCACGGTGATCATTCAGTGTGTTGTCAAAAAACACAGGGCTGCCCACGTTTGAGCTGCATGAAGCGAAACCAGACTCCTCAGATACGCTATGACTTGACAGAGGACCAGGCCCCCTCACGCCATAGATGGCACCCTGCTGTGGGGGGAGGCTGCTGGAGCTGTGCTTTGTATTGAGGTATGAGGGTCCATCAGTGTGAGACTGGTAGCACTGTGTTGCGTTGGTTCTTGGGTAGGCACATAAAGGTGCAGACAGCGGCAGAATGGACATGTCAGATGGGTCTGTGACCAGGCCAAAGCGAAATTTGAGGGCCAGAAGCTCGGCTCGTAGGCAGGCATTCTCCTCCAGCAGGCCCAGGACACGCCTCTCCAGCACCATGTCATTGGCGCGTCGCTTCTCTCTGGACCGCTTGGCTGCCTCATTGTTTTTTCTCCGCTTGTCCCAGTAGCCTTCATCTTTCTTCTCAATGGGAATTAACTCCCGTTTGCGGCGCGCACTGTTGCTGTTGTCCTCATCACAGCTGCCACCAGCCTTATTTTCAGTGCTGGTGAGGCTGTTGGGGGCAAAGGTGTGACCCAGCAGGGTTCGAGTCAGCTGGGTCGTGGAGGTCACAGAGTTCAGAATCCTGGACGTCATGCCGTCCACACAGAGCTGCGAGGTTGCTGACAGCTCCTTCATGATGCCTCCTTCAGTCTGTTCCATTGTGTCCAAAAACTACAAATATGGGCTCACTAAGAGGTGGCGAATCAGGGTGAAGTACGCTGTAATGGCACCGCCTAGTGGTGGGTAACAACACAAACACACGTGGTGAGGGGAACTTGTGGTAAGACATTGCATAAGAGATAGTATTTCTGTGCGTTTTTAAAATATACTCTGCTGTGATATACTTATACACTTGCAGAAAGCTTTACATTATTGTTAAATAAAAAAAATCTTACGATTACAATCGGTGTCAATTCTGGTGGAAGACGTTGTAAAATATAAAAATAATAATAATAATTCCTTTAATTTTTCCTCTGTTGACTCAGTGGCAAGTTCTTCATTTGGGCTAACAGGCAAACTTTATGGATATGACTAGACAGATGACCAATAGCTGCTAAGCTTCATTCTATAACGCACAATAAAATGTGTGGGTCATTTATAAACTTTTTCAGCAGTTTCATACAATGCAATCTTGCACATGTCCTGACAGCTTTGGAAGAACATAGATCTTACTTACCAAAACACGCAGTCGGGGAGGAATATTATCAGGCGTCGCTGAGAGGGAGGAGGCGCGTGGAGCTCACAGGTCTTACAAATGTTTCTGCTCTTCAAAATCTCCGCATCTCTCTCCCTGAGCTCCCGCCTGCGTTGGTTCAGCTGGGGTCGTATCCTCACCCCGCCTGACCCTCCTCCCACTGAGCCAAACCCAGGGATGAAGGGGGGGAAGGAAAAACGAAAAACACTGGTTGATCGTTACAAAATGAAATCAAACCTGAAATGTTGCGTAAGTGGTGTTATAGTCTCAGATTCAGTGGGCTGTTTTCTTAACGGGAACATGGGGAATTAGAATTAAAAGCCTCCTGCCTTCAGCCATTTACTCAAACTCATCAGTTGGTCTCGCAATAACAAAAAGACAAACGTCTATATTTGAACCAGCCAACAGGACTGGCAATGTGTTAGTCATTGGTAATCAGCCGATGGTATCACACACAAAAAAGCTAAAAGTAGCATTAGTAAAGGTGGCTCAGAAATAGTTCCTGGAATTTCACCTAAGAAAGATCAGACCTTGTGCAATGAAATTCATTGTGCGTTTGCAGTTGGCTCCAGTTTTGCAGCTGATTTGCTGACAGAACAATGACCAAAAACACTCAATGTGCAGTGCAGGTACATCCAATAAAAGCTAGCAGCATTCACTCAAATACATATGAATATATATAACTTCCAAGCACAGGTAAGAAATCCACTTGGAATATTAAGGGAAAACAAAGGGCTATAAAAGAAATGCAATTAGTTAGCAGCAACTTTACACAGAGGCTGTGACTTAAGGGGGCCCTAACGCTTTGGGCCATTGCCCAAGGCCAGTTTGGCTTTCTGGGCCTAGGCCACATTGGCTGGCAATCCACTGATGCGCTTGTGTTTTGTCACAAATAAGATGTTCTCTCATTTGGATCTGAGGGAACAACACAAAGTCAGCTATTGTTGGAAATAAGTTTTTGTCCAGTGATTCATTATACATCACTGAAACTGCCCTGCCTAATGTCACCAGTGGCCTCTTAATGACTGTGTATGATGACAAATGTTCAGTCCTAATATTGCTGAAACTTAATGCAGCCTTCAACATCTATATCTATATTAACAACTATTTTTCTCCCCTGTCTCTGGAAAGTATGGTTTTTGGACAAATTTTGTTTTCTTTATGCAGGCTTCCAATTTGGTATGTTATGCATATACACGGCGTCTATTTTTCGCTTGCTTATGCTACACAGATGTGCACTCCCGTCAGCCCTTCAGATCTTGAAAAGCTGAGTCCATTTATCAGCAGTGTCTGTGATGGCAAAAAAAACTGGATGTCAAACAGTTTTCCTTAGCTGAGCTCTGACAAAATGGAGATCCTTGTCATACAATCCATGCACATGACTAAAAATATTATGGCTACCAGGGCAACATCAAATATTCAGCATGGAAAGGGAAAATCAATACAGAAGTTGTCTTGAAAAGCAACACAAACAGGCCATGAATTAGTCAAAGAAATGGCTTCAGACTTTACTAAATTGTGGTTTTGGTATGTCAGTGGGATCCCGAATCCTAACGTAGTGATAATGGCTCACCTGGCAAAACCTTTTTCATTTCCCATTACTGTGCCGCCCTTCATATTGAAATTGTCCACACTTGTGAACACAGGATTTAAGCAAGCCAGCATGTACAGCAGTCATGGCTTATATATCGCTGTCGCTTAAATATCGCATGTCTGTTGCCACTATACATATAGAAACATCAGTCATATGCAGATGTATTATGTCACTTAGAGCAGTGTGTGACAACAAAAACAAGCAAATCAACCAATGTTACTTGTGAGATCATGTAATAACCACGTGCTTAGAATGAACTATGTAAAAACGGCCGTAGTGATAGTGAGTCGCTTAAATTCTGGTTGAGTCTGAATGGAAAAGAGCACTGTTATGTAACACACACGTACGCACGCACGCACGCACTCACACACGCACACATATACAGAGCATGTGAGGACTGTGCAGAGCTGGAAGTTTAGTTGGGGCGAGGTTGTGCCGAAAAAAAGGAACATTGTTCCATAAGCAATCTGTTGGACAGTAAAACGTCCTCCACTTGAAAAAGGTACACACTGGACCCCTGTTTTCTTTGCCAGTCTAATTGGTCAGACCAAAACATGACAGCTGCAACTTCCCGTTCTTCATGGTCCCTCTCCAGACCAGTTACTGTAACACCAATGCCACTATTGGCATATGGTGACTTTGAACAAATCAGTTGCCAGTGTATGACTGTGACACACACGTTCACGCTTAAAGGAGTTTTCAAAAATGCAATGCTACCACAAGTGGTGGGTAATCAAGCTGCAAAGTTAGATTTAATTAATCATTTTGACTTTAGTTCCTTCCTCTTGTTGTCAAGATTATCCATTTTTTAAACAACTGTATACCCAAAAAAAGCTATCACGTTTGAGGACTGTTACCCTATGACAAACTGAACAAGTAATTCGGTCTGGTGTTGTGTCTCAAACATGTCATTTTCTTTCACAAAAAAAATGACCTAAAGGTCGAGACACGTGTTACCTGTGATTTGACTTAAGAAGCAACATGTAAAAGGTTGCAGCTTATAGAAAGTTACATTGTTTTTGTCTCACTTTTTATCTGACCATTTTTCCATTAATAAAAACAAAAACAAACCCTCCCTTTTACCAGAGTGCCCAAGACAGACAAAAACACAATTGAAAGGGTTTTATGCATGCTGAATGAATGACAGATCATACATAAGATGTCAAAAGTATTTGGCAAGTAGTCAGCACAAGTCATCAGCATTTGGAATCAGTGTGATATGAGGCAGTTGAAACTATCACAGACATATCTGATTGCTGCCAGTGAAATCCATTTTGGCATACTCTGCACTTTTCAGGGGATTGCAATTGATTTCAAGTGGCATTTTTAAAAGACCTTTTTCCTAATTTATTGAAGGATTTAGGGACAGCCAGTAGGAATAAGCACTGGAAGAGAGCATTCTGCATGCACTCAAAATGGATTAATGAGTAGATGATCAGACAAAATCCATTACCATGATTTAATATGTAATAAATCTGCAAAAAAAGAACACAGTGTACTAAATCACCAAAGTGTGTCTTAACAGCGCTGAAAACACTCTACAACATGCAATTTTGTCATACTGTTGTCAAAGCGAATGAAGTAAATTCATCAAGATCAATAATCTCAAAGGTACAGATTGTGTGCGCTCGTGTGACTGGGCTTCTAAAATCAGCTCTGGACCATTCATTCACATGTTGAAGTCACAACTTCAGGTTCTGCTGAAGGTTGACGCCGTAACAACTAACAGGGTGTCTGCTCTTTGCCATGGGTTATGCAACTGAAATGTTGTGTAAAATATGAACACAGGGACGTGTATATTTGTGTCCACCTGGATAAATATTCTCTCCCCCCATTATCTAAATAGAGTGGTCAACTCATATTGTAAATGAGTTCTGAAATGAGCGAATAGCTGGATCTCTATCTATCTATCTATCTATCTATCTATCTATCTATCTATCTATCTATCTATCTATCTATCTATCTATCTATCTATCTATCTATCTATCTATCTATCTATCTATCTATCTATTCAAAGACAGCTTGTGCATGAATGACCAACATCATGTATCACGTACAAACTGCTTCATGCCTTAACAGTATAGATGCACTTTACACTGATCTAGTGCAAGATTATGGCCGCTGCAGATTTTCAATAGAAAATCATGTAACACGCCTGTAATATATTCTCCCTGCAAGAGTTTTATTTGGATTTTTTTTATTTAATCTCTTTGAGAGAGGTGTTGACATGCTTTAATGATTGTTATTGGGACTGTAATTTGTGATCCTCTTGAACTGCAAAAAATGTCTTTGCATATGTACTGGACACCTTTAAAATCAGTCTAATTCATTTTACATGTGTATGTTGTTATATAATCCTAATATAATCCTAATTTATGTTATATATCTCAGGAAGATTACATCGGAGGTGTTCATAGCAGAATATATATATATATCTCGCAAAGATAGAGGAACTCTCATACACATACACACACGCACACACACACATATGTAGCCACATATGTGGTTGTTAGAGTTGAAGGGAACACCAATGATTTTACAGGTCAGTCAGGTTACACAAGTAGCAAAGCTTATGAAACAGCTGCTTAGTGTGAGCACATGAAGTCACAGATGTTTCAGTCTAATTAAAGGACTATCAATTTGCAGCACAGAAGGCATATTACGCTCTCTTCCCCTTGCTCTCTTTTTCTGTGTGTGTTTGTGTGTGTGCCAGAGAGTAAGAAGGTGTGTTTGTGTGTGTGCGCGTGCACGCGTCTGTGTGTGTGCGCGCGTGCGTGCGTGCGTGCATGCGCGCGCGTGTGTGTGTGTGCATGCGTGCGCGCGCGTGTCTGTGTGTGTGTGTGTGTGTGTGCGTGCAATGTATCAAAGCAATCCCAATTCGACTGCAAACCATCTAAATTCACTCGCAACTTCACAATATTTTTGCCTGTGAATACATGTGAAAATTCTGTATAATGAAGCTTCATTGGGGGAAAAAAACAAGGCAGACAGTAATAAACAGAGTCAACTGTGGCCTTGTTTGACCTTGTGTTCAAGTTCAAATCAGGACACTATCCTCACCCGTCTCACCCTGCTTTTGGATATCAGGCCAAGATTCCTATGACGTGACATTATGTAACAGTGCAATCACTCTTTAATCGACTTAATTACATCAAGCCTGGGAATACACAACTGACTTCAATAGCCATAAACTGCTTAAAAGAAAAGAATACAGGGTTTAATAATACAGAGAAAATCCATTTATAGATGCTTGCAGAAGCTCCTAAAATATTAATGCGACAGTGCTTTGTACAGTCACAGTGGTGTGTTAGTGCGTGTTTCTCCATAACTGTGCGTGCAGAGGCTGGTTAGGTGAACTGAGGCGACTGCAGCATTAAAGATGTTCCTGTTTCTTCAAGAAATACTTCTGCTCTGTAGGGCGATATGGTTTGTGATTGCATAGACAATGCTGTGTTGGAGGAAGTAAGTTCATAACACTGACAACAATGGTCTGATGTGGCTGTATATTATTGTTAAGTCATATGGTCCATGTGCATGACAAAAGTATATCTTAGAAGCAACTGAACATACTTCTTTGTGGGCTCTGACCATACATACAGGAGTTGAAGGAAAGGTTATCGCTGAGAAGCTCGTGTTACGAGCTCCACAGCTCATAACACAACACACTCCCCTGCAAGTTTTGAGAGGTTTCAGTTTTATTTATATAACGCCAAATCATAACACAAGTTATTTCAGGGCACTTTTCATACAGAGCAGGTCTAGACCCAACAATCCCCCATGAGCAGTCATTATTACTGTTGTTGTTAATTGAAAGAACAACAACAATAATACTAAGCATTCTTCAGAGCATCACAGAGAGATGTAAGTCAAGTCACTGGTATTTATAGCATATCTAAAAATTACTGAAGTAGATGTCAGGTCAAGATACCGTAGATGGGTTTAAGATATCCATGAATAACACGAACAAGGAGCAAAAAAATGCACAAGTGACCACATCCTCATTGCATCTCCACCTCTGTTCTTCCAATAGATAATATGTCCTGAAATTTCCTCTGGATGGGGAAACTCTTACACAGAGATCGATTGATCCACATTTCTCCGCAGAGGAACAACAGGGGACACAGGAAATTCAATTACACTTCTGTCCTCACTAAACCTCCATGTCTTTGCTCAGTGTTTGAGTTGTGTTTCCATGCTGGTTAGCCTGTCATGGAGGGTTTTCACTCTCTTTCGCTCTGCCTCTGTCTCTCTCCCTCTATCCCTCCATCTCTCTCTTTCTCTTGTTCTCTATTTCTCTCTCTCTCTGTGTCTCTCTCTCTCTCTCTCTCTCTCTCTCTCTCTCTCTGTCTATCACTCTCTCTCTCTCTCTCTCGCTCCCTCTCTCTTTCTCTGTGTGTCTTTGTGTGTGTGTGTGTGTGTGTGTGTGTGTTCTGGTGTGATCTGTTTTCCACTTCTGTATTACTTCTGTATTTCAAAGTGTACTCAGAGAAAATGAAAGTTGCAGCTGTGGAGAGAACTGTTGTTTT
>CAAKHG010028148.1:10739-21994 GCA_901007715.1 Dactylopterus volitans
AATAATACAACTGGTGCTGTTAAATGAAAATATGGATGGGAATGAGTTTTTTTTTTAAAGGAAAATCAATAGCAAATGCTACATACAATTAATCTATATTGCAATAAAATTTCTTGTAAACACAAACAATTATTCGATGACAGTGGAAACGTTAACTAAAGAAACAGTTACATCATTTCTGCATGGAGACATCCACCCTTTCTACAAGAGTATTTTCTTTCTTTTTGCTTTGAACGTTTGCAAACTGACAAGGCACAACTGCACCTTTGCTCCGGCAGTTTGGGTGAGACAAATGACCTGAGAAAGAGTGCGGCTGGAGCAATTAAGGAGCCCACAAAACTCCATTCAGAATCTCTGAGAGCAACTTGTCAGTCAGCACCATTATGGGTCTCTCATATCTTGGCCTGCACCTGTTTGTCGAGCCTCTCTCTCTCTCTCTCTCTCTCTCTCTCTCTCTCTCTCTCTCTCTCTCTCTGTCTCTCTCTCTCTCTCTGTCTATCACTCTCTCTCTCTCGCTCGCTCCCTCTCTCTTTCTCTGTGTGTGTTTGTGTGTGTGTGTGTGTGTTCTGGTGTGATCTGTTTTCCACTTCTGTATTACTTCTGTATTTCAAAGTGTACTCAGAGAAAATGAAAGTTGCAGCTGTGGAGAGAACTGTTGTTTTACAGCAGTTTTACAGCAGTTGCAACAGAATCTCATACAACCAGGCCAGACATGGCCTCTTACACCATACACCATCATTCAGTTTTCAAAAATGTTAACAAAATAAATCTTACCTCTCTTATTTGCAGTTAAAAGTTATCATTATGAAGGAGTAACATTAAATGTCAATGACTGAGCACCATATAAAAAAGATTATGGTGATGTTTTAATATGGAGAGTTTAAACACAGTCTCTGTGGGATATAGAAAAAAGTCACAACATTATCAGCAAACAATAGTGCGCAGTTAAATTTGCATCAAAGATGTAATTGTTCCATTTACAAATGGTTGGACACCTAAGTATTTAGTAACACCTCCTTTGGTAGATATCAAAGCTTTCAAATCATTTTTGTAACAGCTGAAAGTCTTTTAATTCTTATTTCTTTTAGTTCTGCAGCTCTCCTGAGATGTCTTGCATGCACAGCTCCTTCAAGATCCAGCCACAGTTTTCAATGATATCTTAGTCAGAGAAGGTCACTCCCAAACTTTCCGCTTGCATCTCTTCAGGTCGTCCATTGTAGGTTTGTTTGAAATTATCCCCCTTTAACCTTCAGCATTTTTACCAATCTGTTTTAAAGAATTATACTTTTTTTTCTGGGAATCTGTTTCCCCTATAACTGTGCAATGTTCGTCATGCTACTGGCTGAAGCCCCAAGCATGATCAGTCACCCTCAAGAGTTAAGAAAGTCAAGTCAATTTTATTTATATAGCGCCAAATCACAGCAAAAGTTATCTCATGACACTTTACAAGGAGAGCAGGTTGAGACCGTACTCTTTGTGTTCATGTGTTGAAATTCTGCAACCTTTGCTCTCCAAACTTACCTATGTTTGTTTTCAAAAACCTTGTTTAAATATTCATTTACATTTTTTATGCTGAATTTTGTGGTGAGCAAGCAGTTGTAGTTTAGTTTTGATGACTCAAAATTAGTCATATTTGTGCATCACCACGTCAGAGTCTACTAAAGCTTGTAGTTATAGCAATCATTCCAGCAGTTTTATCAATTTCCTAGGTCTTCCAGACTTCATCTTTAGTGGCACCATTCATTTTCAATTTTTTTTTTATGTTGTTTTTTTGCTTGTAATAAGAGAAATAATCTGCTGCTAGAACAATTACAATATACTTGATAAGATTTCCTAAAATAAAATGCAACTTTCTAAGAACAAGCCCCTGTTTTCGCTTGTAAAGTGATTGTGATTTGTTACACATTTTTTGTTTATTTGAACTGTTAAATCAATGTGTTATGGCAGTAAAACATGCATCAATAATGTTTCTGTAATCGGTAATCTTCTCTGCCTTTCAGAGACACACACATAGTTGAGTTAGACTGCGTTAGACTTTGTCTTCGTCTGAAATGGAAAATCTGAAATAAATATTGTGTTGACAATACAGTATTTTTGACAATGTCAACCTTTGATCTGCTTAGCTGCTGCTGTCACTTGTTTCGATCGAGCAGAGGTGGGAAGTGGGAAAACTTCTCGTCTTCACTTTTTTTTTTTTTATCTCCCACTCTTGCATGTTTTGTAAATTGTTCACATTTAAATCATTTCATGAGTGCTTACAGCCTGTGTTGATGTAATACAGTATGTCAACAGAGATGACATAAGTAGAAGGTGGAAGTAAAGAAAAGGGGCACCAGAGGTCAGAACTCCCCCTCTGTCCTCATGCCACCTCATTACACCACCTCAAAATCCCCAGTCACCCTTGAATGTTGCACAAAAGAGACTATTGCTTAGGTGTCATGGCCACCACCACCTAGTTAGTGCAGTGTTGTGAGTTCACCTGCTTACATGTGACACCTTCACATGAATACAGACCTCAAAAGGTAGCAGATGATATCGATACATGCAGTGGTCTGTGGCACGATAACCATTATCTCATGTGTATTTTGGCTGTGGGCTAGTGTGCTGTTGGTGTTCGGATGTTACTGGCTTGCTCCCCTGCTCGCCTGTTGTCATGTCATCTGAGATGAGCCGGCTTTTAAAGGACATAAGGCTCATCATCGTGATAATCATTTCCAACTCTTCAGTCACTGACACCTCCAGGACATAGACGCTGCTCTCCACTACAGTGCTCAATAAAGTATCATCAGTAGAGCTGCAAGTCACATGTCTGCTTGCAGTGTTTTTCCGCTTTTGCTGCAGTTTTGTCTGGATAAACACAAATTAAGTAATTCGGCTGATAAAACTTGCTACCACATTTCTTGATAATTATTGTACGTAGGCTTATTGCTGTGTTACTGTTTTATCGGGCAGAGTTAAGATGAGAAAAATTTGGGGGCCTGTTTAAACACGCACACTGGGCCTGTTCAAATCTGGATGTATTAAGAATGATATCAGTTGTTGTGTTTTTTTGCTTTGTTTTTTTAAAACACAACAACAAGAAAGCCAGTCACCCAAACATTGTTCTAACTCTCTGCACAAGTTTGCTGGAAATGTTGGAGAGTGTTTGTTTGCTGTTCTCTGTTTGTCTTGCCTAAGGCTCACACGCCTGTGCAAGTGTCTCTCTCTCTCTCTCTCTCTCTTTCTCTCTCTCTCTCTCTTTTTCTCGGTGTATGTGTGTGTGTGCGCGTGCATGCGTGCGTGCGTGCGTGTGCGTGCGTGCGTGCGCGTGCGTGCGTGTGTGTGTGTGTGTGTGTGTGTGTGAGCATAATGTGATAATGACCTTCATCATCTGACATGATCAGAGTGACTCAGTGAAGTCTGAGTTACATAAACAGGTTTTCATCCGTAGAAACACTGTAGACACAGCTGGGAGCAGCTGATCTGAACAAGCCTCCAGGCATGGTGGCTATTACAATACTGCATTGTTTGATAGGAAATGTTTAAAATACCACACAGGAGGATTAACATCATCATATACTGTGTAGGTGAATGTATTTTGAGGAAAAGTATTGTAAGTTAGTCATAACCAAGAAAATCAATAGGCATACATCTTCAGATTAAAAAAACATATTTATTGTGCTCAAACAACTTCCTACAAATCTGGCTACATTGTTCACAAAAGATTAAAAACAGGGACATACATTGAAAGGGTTGAAAGTCCCAGCACCGAAAACAAGGGCAAAGTTGTTCGATAAACTAAAAACCTTTGGTGTAAATTATAAGACACAAGTTGCATCATCAATTCATCACAAGCATCACAAGGCTTCAAGACGTCACGTGAGAGGACCATGTTTGCTATCTTGATCTCATGTTCGGAAATGAATGAAAGTTGCATAGCTTAGACGGATTACAGCTACGAAGTGTAAAGATAAGAATCAAATCATTGCAGTTATGGGTTTTGGCACAACCGATCATACATTATATAACTACAATGACAGAACGCTGACACCTAAAAGCCAAAAGACAAAGGAAAGAAAGTATCACAAAAGTTTGTGGCAGAATGTATCATCTAGTATAGTATGTATGAACATATGTGTGTATTTGTGAATATATCATAATATGTGTAAATACATTAACACATAAAAATAGACAAAACAATAATCAGTGTTCTCTCTCTCTCTCTCTCTCTCTCTCTCTCTCTCTCTCCGCTATCATTGTCTGATGAACACACAGGATCCCCCAAATTATATTAATTATAAAAGTTATGCATGTGTTCATCACTTGAAATTGGCATCCATGTATAACTTATTTTATTGTGTAAGGTGCAACTTGCAACTTTGTATTTGGCTGTATTTTCTGTATTTGTTTGTTTTCTCACATTTTTCTTACATCCTTCGCTGCTTGAATTAATCTTATATTCATAAGATGTGGCATTTCAGTTCTGTATTTAAGTACGACAAAAGAATAATCAATATACTTTAAAGTTCTATGGTGAGATAAAACACAAAACACACACTTTTTTACAATTATATCTCATCTCCTGATTCAAAAAATCAGGTTAATAAATATGTTGCTGGGATAAATGCGGAGTATTCACAGCTTTAGCTTCAGATTATTAGACAGCCCACACGTTTTTCTGATATTAAAATTTCCCAGACCAGCACACGGTTGACAAAAACCCACAGCCTTGAATTTAATATATGATCACACTATATAAAATTATCGAGTTCAGTTCTTAGTAAATGGAAAATAGACAGATATCATCTCAACTGTCAAGACTTTGTCACGTGAGTTCCTGCAGGACTGTAACCTGTAGCACACACATCTTTCAGTAGGTCTGTTCTTAGTGTTAATGTCTGCATGCCCACAGTGTGTACAGTGTTTGTTTACGCCCGGAGACCCATTCGGCTGAATGCATGCAAACTGCATCATGAGTGTGTCCAGTTGTAACAAGGTCATGACTCCCTGATGTCCAGTTGAAGATTTGAATTTGTAGCTCAATCAATATTGTTTTTTTGTTTGTTTGTTTGTTTGTTTTTGTGGAAAGGAGAACTACTAAAGTGAAAGTTTCATTGTACAGTCAAAATGTTCAGACTGTGCATAGTACAATGAAACGCTGGTCTTATTAAGGGCTTCTGAGATAGATTTGGCTTATTTGTAATTGTAATGATACTTGACAGCATTGTTACATCAGTTTTCCTGGTCTGTATCATTCCCTAACCTGATAATTAAGACCACATTCAGGGTCGCCACCTGGAGGATGGATGGAGGTCCTAGATTCACGTGCTCAGCACATGTGTCTGGGTCACACACTAAGTAGATATTAAACACTATCCATGTTATCGTGAGTTTTCAGGACACCAGGATAGTTGGCGTGTGTGTGTGTGTGTGTGTGTGTGTGTGTGTATACGTCAGGTGTGTCTCTTCATGTGCAGAGCCAGGTGGTCGGAGCGAGAGAAGGCCCTCTGACAAAGCAGACACTCATAAGGTTTTTGCCCCGTATGTTTGCGGTAGTGACGCGTCAGCTCATCTGAGCGGGCGAATTTCCAGCTGCAGCCATCCCATGAGCAGTGGTAAGGCTTTTCCCCTGATGAGTAAGCAAAAATGCAAATTTGACACACTGATCAATTCAGATGCGAAGGAACTCTCTGTTGTTTCTGTTGCAGAGCCATGGGGCTTACCTGTGTGTGTGCGGAGGTGAGCCTTGAGGTGTGAGCTCTTGGTGTAGGTCTTGCTGCAGCCAGGGTATTCACAGCTGTGGATGGCAGGCCTCTTTTTCCCAGTGGCCCTGCGGCCACGTTTCCCCTCTACCCCACCAGGGGGCAGCTGTGGGCTTATCAGCAGTGGCTGCTGATGAAGAGGCAAATGAGCAGTGACCTGGGTGTGTGTGTAGTCACAGAACAGGCTGGCATTGTGGTTAAAGTGGTGAATGTAGCTATAGTGTCGGGGATCCGGGGTCACAACTTGAGGTGGGATGAACCTGTTCTCTGAGAATGTCACCAAGGAGGGATGCTGTTGGGGATAGTAAGGGTTGAATTCCCATGATGCAACCTTACTGAGGTTTCCCCGGTTGTGTCTCTCTAAACTGCTCCCTTGCGGGAAGTGAAAATGATCTGGATTAGGAAGGCTGGGAAATGAAGTCCGATCTGTTTGGTCCTCATAACCACGGTGGTACAGTTCAGGCTGGACTGATGTTGTGTCAGCAGGAGACAGGAGCTCAGCCATCAGGCTGCCACTCTCCATCTGTAGACACTCTAGACCGGGGTGGTCCTTAAGCACACCTGTCTCTTGACACATGCTGTTTGGGTCGAACTGATGTAACCGCTGATCGTCGCTGTCCAGACAGGAGTTGAGGTCAGGTGATGGGCTGGTCCAATCAGACAAGAGGAACTCAATGTCCCACGATGCCTGGCTGTCATCATCCAGGAGCTCCTCTGTCGTTTGTTGGGAGACCTGCAGCTGCTCTGAGCTGTCCGGTGACAGGCTGTTGTTTCGAGAGCCTTGAGGAGGAGAGTCGCCCCCAGACTTCCACATCTATGGTTTTCAAGAGGATTGGGAAGCAATGATAAACTATAAAAAACAGAACTCGTGTTTGTAGCATGGCCAGATTAACCCCCAAAGAGGCTGTGGAGTGACAAAAAGTTACTGACATTTGGTTCAATAATATGAGATGTACACTGATCAGCCAAAACATGAACACTACTACACGTTTATCATAGAACAGCCCTGTGATGAATTCTTTTTTTCAGGAGGAGTTCTATGTTGGCCCTGCGATGAGCTGGCGACTCGTCCAGGGTGTACCCTGCCGTTCGCCCGCTGTCAGCTGGGATCGGCTCCAGCACGACCGCGACCCGTAACTGGAATAAGTGGAAGAAGATGAGATGAGATGAGTTTTATGTTGATTTTTTATTGAATCTATTGGAGAAATTTATTTTAACGATTAGAATTGGGAATGTATTTTGTGATCATCCTACTCATATGCATCAGGCTGACAAAAAATTAGGGACACCTCTAAGTATAACCCAGTAGATTTCAACAGCATCACAAAGTACAGTCCCAATTACAATCGTTAAAATATGTCAACACCTCTCTGAAACAGATTCAATCAAAATTCAAAGTAAAACTCCTCCTATAGGGAGAATTTAATGTCGAGATGTTGCATTATATTCTATAGTAGATATGTATTGATTTTTATGTTGTGGCTGATCGGTGTATAACATTACCACAAAACTGCAATAATGAAGGTCTCAAAACTTGTCAAAAAACCTTTCTTTAACTTTCGTCTAGGTACTTTCATCAACACATGGACCTCAAAATTAGGTCGTAAAGCAGAGGCCAGGCCACCTTGAGGTCTGATGCTGACATTCTCATACACTAATCATTTTTTACCAGTGCAAATCCATCGCCACACAGTGAAGCCGGAGCTGTGGGGGCCGGAAGCTGCTTGGCCAAATACTGAGCATTATTGAAGGGCCGGTCACAAGTTCAGTAATAGAGTCATGTAGCTATGGTGTAAAATAAACTAAACAATCTGAGGAATGTTTGTGTGAAATACTGAATGTCCTGACAGATTTTACATGGCGCCAAAAATGTCCTCAGATATAGAACTACTGTCACTGGTGCCAATGGTAAAGCGATCAGACCATAGTCAAATGAAACCATTTTCTGTCATCTTGTGGGAATCTAAGAGGTCAAGCAAGAAGAAACGAAACAATACTCACTTTCATGTCAGCGGCCGGAGCGAGGCTGCTGAAGGAGCTGAAGGACGGGAGCACAGCCTGCGTAACAGCCATTAAACAGTTCGATAAGAAGCCAATTGACAGTGGCAGCAAGGGTTCTCTTTTCTTTTTTTACACATCCACCTTTTCCCTCGTCTAACAGAAAGTTGATGAAAAGGTCATCCCAGTTACAGTCCACTCAATTTTTAAAGGCCTCAGAAACAGTTTCTTTGAGGTTGTCCTCTTTTCGCCATTCCTCCCCTGCTATCTCTCCCTCCTCTCTCTTGTCTATCTCTGTCAGCTGCGACTCAAACTTCCAATCTCTCATTTTCATGTAAGTTTTGACCGTTAGGAGGTGGAGCATTAGGGTGACTTACAGCGAGGGCGTCTTAATTGTATGCCTCAAAATCACAAGAACTCTACGATGTCACCTCAATGCATGGAGGCTCCTCAGGGGACATCAGTCACTAAATATTAATGCAGTGTTGATGAAGTGCAGCAGCCATTTAATGTAAAGTGTGACGAGTATCCTCGTGTGTGCAACATCTTTTGAGGAAAAGCAGCTTTTTTATTTGCATAAATATGAAATAATTGTATTGTAAGATACAGGAAATAGCAATTTCTCTCCACAAGAGCTGCCAAAGGAAGTATGAAATCAAATAATATTTGAAAGATACTGAATATTTCCTTTATTTTCAAAAAAATAATTCTGTGACATATATCCTGTGAATCTGTCAACTTTGAGTTAAAGACAAGCCAAACATCTCATTTGGCTTTGCGTCTGGATGATGTGATGAGACATGGAATTTTATTTTGAATGCGTGACAGACAGAAACTGAGCCAGAAAACTAAAACAAAATAAGAAAACACTGTAAAACTCTTTTATAGGCAAAACACTTGTAGCTTTAATTCCCTGAACAAGTAAAACAAGACTTGAAAAGAGTTAGATTGCGGCAGTGTTCAGATGCGTCTGAAAACCCCCCAAACATTAGTGCAAAGGGCCTTCCCCATCTGGTCCTATGTTTTGAAATGATTATAGCAGGCAACAACAAAATGTAATTATTTTCCCACCCTGCAGACTACTATATTTCTCATTCACAAGCAAACAGGTCATTAACAGATAACTGGCAACTCTGTAGTAAAGCATGTGTTTGTCTGTGGGCGTGCGTGCGTGTGTTTATGTTAATATAACACGACAAACGGAAATTACTTTTTTCATTGCTACTGTACATTTATCCTTCAGGTTTTCAGTCTACGGTAACAGTTTGTTATCATTCACGTTTACAGACACACACACACACACACACACACACACACACAAACACACACACACACGCAGACTCAGTCTTTGCTGTGAGGACATGCATCTCTGACTTCTGAGAAGACCTGTGTGTTGAAGGTGATTATATTCTGGCTGGAGTTTATCTGCTGACATGGGGCCGAGGCAGGCTGCTGCCTTCCCAAAGATTATGGACTTCTCACTGCTGCCGATCAGCGATGTCCTGCCACCACTGATAAAGACACATGTGAATGAGTGTGTGTCTGTTATGACAAGAAAGTTAGTTTTATGAGGGAGAGATCATACGCTTCATGGTCATCTATAATTTGTGAAAATTAGAAAGACAAACCTTAAAATGTCTTTAAAGTCTTGACTGCTGAAATAAAGAATAAAACTTTTTTGGGGGTCATATGCGCACACGAAACCCCCACAATTTCCAATGTGTTTTGAGAGACGAGTACTTTATGATTATCTATTGCATTTCATATTAAATTGTCAGTGTTGAGGGCATTCACACACTGTTATCCAAATAATTTTCTTTTTTTTTCCATTTTGCTGTGTAAGTACCTCTACATACTTATAGCTACAGAAACCATTTTAAGGTTTTAATAATTTTTTTTAAACTTTTTATAATATTCAGCTTTTGTCAAACATAAAGTACCACTGATATGAATGGACCTGTTTTGGTGATATTTTATGTCCAAAAAATATTAGACTTTATTGAGCTTTAGTGACAAGGACATTTATGCTTCTTTGGAGCTTTTTTTTATACCTATTATGTGGAATTCAGTATTTCCAGCATTCTCCCCCCAATACAGAAACTCTCAATATATTCCCATTAGACTTCGTGATATGGCATAAACCTAAATGATTCCTGGGGGGACCTTTCAGCCATGCACAAGCACATCTTATATCTGTATCTGAGGACTACATATTACAGTTATATAATTGTATCCCCCCCCCCCCCCCCCCCCGATCGATCACCACAAAAAAAAGAGATCTAGTCTATATTACATAATACAAAAAAAAAATGTTATGGTCAGTAGCCTATCACAACATCTTGTTTTTAAGGATATTGACGCTGCTGATTGATGGATTTATGAAACACAAGCAAAACCTTTGTCTCCATCTAGTGATCAGACGCTGTTAGAGCGCCACTGGGTGTGGAAACATTGCGCTCTGGGCACTCACACTCATTACGCTTTTACGTCATCCGATTGTTTTCTCCTGCCTCCATGCCGTGCCATGGTACGGAAGCCGGGAAGGGCCATGCATTCATACATTATATTTTCTTCGTTTTCCCGTGATAACGAGTTAATTTCGTTTGTTTTCTCGAGATAGCGAGATAATTAATCCGAGATCTCGAGAAAACAAAACTATATAAATCATTGCAGGGAACGTCATTCGAATGCATGGATGAGAATCAGCATCTCCAAGTCCGAGGCCATGGTCCTCAGTCGGAAAAGGGTGGATTGCCTTCTCCGGGAGAGGAGGTCCTGCCTCAAGTGGAGGAGTTCAAGTATCTCGGGATCTTGTTCACGAGTGAGGGACGGATGGAGCGGGAGGTCAACAGGCGGATCGGAGCGGCGTCAGCAGTGATGCGGGCGCTTAACCGATCCGTCGTGGTGAAGATTCACCGGTCGATCTACGTTCCAACCCTCACCTGTGGTCATGAACTTTGGGTAATGACCGAAAGAACAAGATCGCGAATACAAGCGGCCGAAATGAGTTTCCTCCGCAGGGTGGCTGGGCTCAGCCTTAGAGATGAAGGGTGAGGAGCTCGGACATCCGGGAGGCGCTTAAAGTAGAGCCGCTGCTCCTCCACGTCGAGAGGAGCCAGCTGAGGTGGCTCGGGCATCTGGTCAGGATGCCTTCTGGACGCCTCCCGTTAGAGGTGTTCCAGACATGTCCCACCGGGAGGAGGCCTCGTGGCCGACCCAGGACCAGGTGGAGGGATTATATCTCCCGCCTGGCCTGGGAACGCCTGGGGGTCCCTCCGGCGGAGCTGGTGGGAGTGGCTGGGGAGAGGGCTGGCAGGGCTTCCCTCCTGAAGCTGCTGCCCCCGCGACCCCGACCCGAACGTTTAGTTTTCTCGAGATCTCGAGAAAATTATCGCGTTATCTCGGGAAAACAGAGGAAATATAATGTATGAATGTATGGCCCTTCTCGGCTTCCGTACCATGGAGACCAGTAACCAGATTTTAATATTGCACTTGTGAAGCATTTTTGCTTTATAT
>CAAKHG010028151.1:0-15762 GCA_901007715.1 Dactylopterus volitans
AAGAGGCTTTGACTCATTTGACAAAGAAGGTTCTCCTTAGCTTGCAACTTCTGCTCCGTTTCCTCCAAGCTGTTACCAAGTGCAGTCATTTTAATAAGTGCCTCTTTCAAATCCTCCTCCTTGCGTTCCACGAGCCTTTCATACATTTCCTTAGTCTGCCGTATCTCTTCCTCCTTTTCTCTAAGGAACTGGCTCATTTTCTGGAACTCCTGAGTAGCCCTCTCATATGAGTGCTCCAGGGTATAGTAATCCGTCTCTTCTGTTTCAAGGCGATTACGAAGCTTGTTCACCTCACGGTCTGCCTCCGCAATCTGGTTGAGAAGCTCCTGACAACGGCAAGTGAGATGACCCCTCTCTTCTTCTAGCACACGCACACTTTCCCTCAGTGACTCAACCATGTTATTCTTCTGGGCTAGCTCTTCTTGCAACTTAAGCATTTGGTCCCTGTATTCTTTTCCTTCTGAGGACTGGTGCCCTCTTAACAGGGCCTCTACCTGCTGCTCGGCCTCAAGCAGTCTGTCCTCCATCTCTTTCTGCGCAGCTTCAGCCTCAGCTAATCTTCTACATAGATTTTGTCTTTCCCTCTCATGACTGTCTTGTATGCTATGCTGCTCCTTCCTCAGGCGCTCCTCCTTCAGTGCCTGACCTTCTTCCGTTGCAGTTAGCCGCGCAGTGACCTCTTGCAGCCTTTCCTGTAACCTCTGTATTTCTCTCATGTGGTCTCGCTGCAGGGCCTGCTGACGCTCGAGATGTCTAAGAGCCTGGTTCCTTTCTAAGAGGCTGGCTTCTACTTCACGGAGTCTATCTTCACTGTCTTTTAGCTGGGATCGTAGAGTGGTCTCACTGCGTCCATATTCCTCTTCTTGTTCTTTTGAGCGTTCTTGTTCCAGTTTGAGTTCATTGCGCATACGGGCTACAGCCTGTTCACTGGCTAAGATTTCAGCCATTGCAGATGCCAGCTTTGCCTGCAGAGCTTGAATATCAGCCTCATGGCGGTCTACAGTATCCTGGGCTTCAGTGTAGCTTTTTTTTAGCGTCCGAATCTGGTGGTGAGCAAGATCCTGCTTGCGCTTTTGGGTCTCCAATTCACCCTGCAAATCTTGGTTCAGCTTGTGCAAGTGTTGCCATGGCACTCTTTGCGGTGATGAGGAAGGGGGTGTTGCACTCTTGAAAAAGATTGATGAGACAAGTTTCATTAATGACATCACCTTACCTCCCCTCCCTTATACGGAGAACCACATCTCGGGGTTTACAAGAGAAAACATGTTTTATCCGTTCTTGATATGTTGTTTGGTAAACATTTTTTTCCAAGCTTCCACTGTGCTTTTTCAGAGGTGACTTGGAAATTGAAAAATGGAAGTGAATACACACTACAACAATACACCTTCCAAAAGCAAAAAAGAAATAAACAATTTAAATAGATGATCAATGTCGTGGTAAAAACCAAACCAACTACTGAAATTTTTTTTAACACAGATGTGACACAAAAAAAGCATTCTGGTTGTGGGATAATTCGACTCTATAAGTTATACAGTAAGTGCACAATGTGAAACAAAAAGCCATTAGTTCAACAGCACAATTCTGATACACCCAAAAGAAAAAACACCACCAAAAAGCATGCCGAGATCAAACTTGGACACACAAACAAAGCACAGATGAAAAGAGAAAAAGCACAGCGCAAGACTCCTTGATTAAGTTTCTTACCGTAAGTACATCAGTTCAAATCATTTTTTTCCCAGGAGATGTGAAACTCCGTAACAAAAGTTAGTGCAAACCCATGCCATGAACACCACAACCATGCATATCAGTTTCAAAGAATAAGCACCAACAACTGTTAGTAGACCTTAATACAAGTTACAGTAGTCACATAAATCTGACTCATGAGCTGACAAATTGTTTAACAAAAATATAAACTACACAGTGCTGCACCAGACATTTGACCAGTTCATTTATACTACCTTGTGAACAATGAACACAATTCTAAATATTCTGTAACGTTAAGATAACGTGAAGTATGCTATTAGTGCGTGATGTAAATATCAATCATTCATGATGGTGAGTGCAGTACCTGCAGTACATAACCCTCTCTGGCACTTTGTTCTCTCCCTAGAGCATCTTCCAATTGCTCTTTTAGTACACTGTTCTGTTTTTGCAGTCGGTCCAGCTCTTTTTGTTTCTGTCCCAACTGAACAGAGAGAGAAAAAAAAAAATTACGGGAAATGCTCTGTTGCATTAAAATTGCAATGTATGAAACCACATTGATGAAGTTTACCTCTTTGTCTAGCAGTGCAGCGAGCTCATGGGCGGGCAATTTGTCAGAGTTGCCAGAGTTTCCTGGTGTTGTGGTGATGGGCACTTGCTTCTCTTCCCTTAGTGGTGTTGTCTCCACCTGATGCCATCGCTGCTCAATCTCTTCCTGAACACCAGAGGTTTTGTTGCTCTTCTCTTCACTAACAGTGTGCAAGCCTGTGGGGTGGTCCACTTCCATCTTTCCTTGCACCTGGCATTCAGGTACTGATGACTGTACTGATGATGTGGTGTTCAGTGTGGATGTCATGCTAACAGTGACAATATTTGGCATGTGGATGGCACTTTCTGTGCTGCGGAGAGGGATAGCTCTCTTAAAATTCTCCTTTCCTGCATCTTCTATTATAAGTGACTGAGTACCCGATACAGAGGAGGTCTGGAGGGAGGAGGAAGAAGCCGGAGAGGATGCTAATGAGGAAGGAGAAGAGGAAGGAGAGCAATAGGAGGACGTCGTGGAGAATGATGAGCTGAGGTCAACTGTGTCTGCCCGTTCCTTAACAGGCTTGTCTGCCTTTTCGAGTTTGAACTCAGACCAGTCAAAGGTCTTTGAGCGACCCTCTCGTCTGCGCTCACGGACTCTGCTTTTTCGTGGCTCAGAGGGCGGGGCAGAGGCATTGTTCCCAGCTGGCTGCCTAGGGACATCAATCTTGGGGGTTGCAGGACTGGGGCTTGGTTCGGAGATGGTCTGCGGACACGGCTCCAACTCCACTTGGGCTTTTATCTTCTCATCAGGAAGGGATCTAAATGGGAAAAAAAGTTGTACAAAGTATTATTCCTATTATCTTAATCGGCTCATGTTACAATACCATTACAAAGCTGATAGTGTTGCTTCATTTAAGTGTACATTTAAAAGTGAGATCAACACAACTCAATAAGATGCGTGACAATCAAAGCATTAATATAAGGCACACTATGCATTGAGCAGAAAGCAGCTTTGGTTTACACATTCATAATCTCAAGTAAGCCAGATAAACGACGGCTGCATTGAGTTGCTGTGTTAATGCCATTTATGCAGTGGTTAAGTGTGAGGAATCTATTTGCAGCAAACACTGATCATCAATACACTTTAAAAAAAAAAGTTCTTCCCTGTAACTAAAAATGCCCAACTAATCTATTTTCATCATGTTGTGCTGAGGTGTCAGGATGTAAGAGCAAGGGGAAAATGAGAAGGGACGGAGCTCAAAAATGAGAAAGAGGTGTTTGTGGTGTGAGGCATCTATGCAGAAATGCCAAAAATACCACACATTCTCCCTTTGGAAGAGCTGCCCAATAGACACACTGGTAGAACAAAGTGTGCGGTCAGAGCAAGGATATATATGTAATGAGCCTTTGAGAGGCAATGCTCAAAAATACAGAAAAGTTTCAGATGAGGTTACTCCGATCATTTCCAAAATTTGCTCAGTGATCGTCTCTGCTGTGGATCAAGGCAAGTAGATTAATTCTAGTTTGCTAATGTGATTGTGGTGTGTGTCTCTGCAGTGGCACAACTCACAGTGAGACATAACTCAACAATCACATGACATGGGGGAGGATGACAAACACGCTGGTGCTGACATTGCAGAGCAATTACATCACTATTTGAGGAGGGGGAGATATTCAACACACAAGCTTTCCAACCTGGGCTTCAGAACAGATAGTTTCAGAGAGATGTTTTTCCTGGAAGCAGGGTGAAAACACCAGTGGAGGGAGGAGGAGTGAGAGAGGAAAAGAGAGGGTGTAGAGGAGAGAGGGATTAAGATTAAATAAGTGAGAAAAGCAGCGGTTGTATCTGCCAGCACTGTGTTGATGCTCTTGGGCATTACCGGGTGACATCAGGGGCAGTAGTAGGTCGAGCATTTTTCATGATGGCCTGAATCCAGTTGCGGCGGATTCCAGAGGTCATGGCTGACAGGGTACATGCTCCCTCTTTATACTGACAACAGAAAGGCATATTGTTGAAATTAATGAAAAGGCCTATACAACAGTCCTAAAAAATGGAACCTTGAATTGAGGAACACATGTTTGGAGGACAGAAGTTCTATTAAGATTTTTATTAAACACACTCCAAGCAGCATTCTAGACTACTAAGTAAGTAGACAGTAACTTGCAGACGCCGCTTGGTTCCTGCTCAGTCTTTGCCACAAAGCCATGTCAAACCAGACATGAGATTCAGGGGGAACAACCAATCAACTTTCGTGTTAAACTACTTAACAGATGGAAAGCATTAAACCATGCAAAGCTGCAGCTACATTAAAATGAGCTGCCTGATTACGGTTTAGAATTGGTGTGAATCTGAGGATTAACACACAGCTGCTGCTGTATAGTCACATTGCATTGAAATTAGAGATCCAAAGGATGCAAAGGGGGAAATATAGTCACATTCGCTGGACTGGATGTGGCCTTGAATTGAGCAAATTAAACCCAATACACTCTTAACTATAACCTGAGTTTACTTCATGTCAGCCAGTTTATGTCGTCACCCTGCTCTCCCTCAAGAAAGCGAGGCTGATTGTGAAAACTCAATGCTAATGCTACCATCACTTTCAAATTGAATTCAGTTCAATCTTTATAGCGCCAAATCATGACAATACTTAACTCAGGGTACCGTTCATAGAGAGCAGGTCTAAGACCATGCTCTTCACTAGTTTCAATGACAAATCAAATCAGTTGTCAGCAACATGTTAAGTTCCAGGTGACTGTCACTTTGTGTGTTTAAACACAGCCAAAGATCATATGTGAGGGGAGATGGGCCACCCTTTATGTAAAATGTGCTAATGTGCAATTTTAGGTCCAAGAGATTTTCACAGAGCAAAGAGCTTGAGGATCCACTCAGTTTCAGGAGTTTCTATCTCTTAGTCAAATCTCCATTCATATATCAATGATTGAATACAATAAAGTTTAAATTTTCAAACCAACCTTCAGTATTCATGTATGTATTCAAAATGAGTCAAATTAATTAGTTCCGTAATGTTATTTCAATGTGTAGGATACATGTATCATTTAAGTAGATACAAGTATCAGCTTGAATGTTAAAGTCTCAATCAGGGCTTAAAAACTAATCAGAACACTGGCGAGATCACTGATTGCTTTACAAAAAAATAAAAATAAAAAAAATATCCAAGTTTGGTTGAACAGCAGATAAATGTGATATGCACTATTCAACAATGGTGCCATACATTGAGAATTGCTATGAGCTTGTGTTCTCAATTCTATATTGAACTGATAGCATTTTTCAAATAAAAAAGATAGATACAGCTATAATACAGTAAATTCTCCCAGAGGGTAGCTGGAAAAGCTGCTTCTAGCAAATGTAAACAAAAGGAAATGTCCTTGCAACTAATGTTCTCCTTAAATAGTCTGCATTTGCATCACACGTTTAAACCTGCAGCTGGGACAAAACCCCGGCTGACATCAAATGATAATATTTACATTATAAGAACCTATGTATATCCTGTGAGTATTTCTGCAAGTTCTAAAAATGTTTAACAGCCAAAGAATTTTATGAAATTCTCTCGCAGGCTCTCAGCAGGATCCATGGAAGTGCATGCTTGTACTATTACATACACAAATGTTTTTAAAAACACAAGTGTTATTGAGCAGTTGTGGTCAAGGACAAGACCTTTGCATGCAAAAGGTTACGAAAACAGATTATGCACATGAGGGGCATATGGGTTCAGAGGGAAGAGCAAGGCTAGTAACAACTGGAGCAGATTTAGAATACTATGAGGTCAGCCTTTCACGGAGATGACAAGTCAAGTGACATCCTTCATGACAGACAAAGAATCACTTTAAAAGAGAAATGGCAAAACCTGACACCTAAAGTTGCACCACATGTCGTCTAAAGCTGTTTATAGACTGGCAGGAGTCGGCAGAGCTGAACTGTGTAGACAATGAGCCGAATCTTTGCTGGTGATAAACGACACAGGACAATTGATGACATGAAGAATCAACTCTCACCAGGATTTGGAAGCCATAATTCCTCTGGACTGGGAACTCTTTGACATCATAACATGTGGACAGATCAATCTCACCATCCAGTTCTGAAGCCTGGAGGAAAAAAAAACATGAAAAAAAAAATCCTCTCAATGGCCTGTTGATTTACATTAATGGTCAAAAATTTTCATAATTCCTTTAAAGATAAATTTTACCTCCTCCGCTATCGAGTCCTTGTAGTACCTGAGACTCTGATCTGTGAGGACAAACCAGTGTTTCTTCCACTTTTTTGGGAAAAAAAAAGGTTTCACAAGTCAAACTATGCCCTCTGGGTTTTTTTTCTCTCTTTTTTTTTTAAAATCCTGCTAATAACAAATTACCATTCCGTCATCATACAGCTTGGTCATCCATCCTTTTTTGAAGTTCAGCAAATCTGGCTGCAGTGAAGACAAATCAGAGTAAGGTTCAGCTAGATACAAGTTAAACAGTGTCACTAAGAAAAAAATTTGCTAAAACAAACAGTCAGTGGACAGCGTAGCCAAATTAAATTTTGCTCAACCTTTTTAAACCAATTTATTAATACAACTATCATTTTACTCACAAATCTTTAGTGTGTTCACTTATCAATGATGTGACTGGAATACATCTGTGACATCATTCAAGTGTTGCATTTATGTGCAATTGTTTACACTTAGGTTACTCCGAGCTGCAGACTGACTGGCGGGAGCTGGACCTTCCCTGTGAAACACACACTGCTGCGCACTGAAACCAAGCTGAAATCTGTTTATAGACTAAAAAAAAAAATAATTGGTCCAAAATCAGACCTCTACTCTCTCAACAATACCTTGCTTTTGTTGAGCTTCATCAGGTGTGGAGTCATGGCCTGGCAGAGAGTCATTTTGACAGTTCACTGCCTACACTTCATATGTTGTCAACTTGTTTCTTTCCTTCGGTTCCAGGGACAAATGCTCAACTGTGGCTGCTTCTGTGCCGGCTATTTATAATCAGCAGTGGCGGCAGCAGCAGTGGCGGCAGCAGCAGCGGCGTGGCGCTGTGTGTGTGTGTGTGTGTGTGTGGGTGGGTGGGTGGGTAGGGGCTCTGGCAACTGCTAAACCGTCAGAGACCAACCACACTGGCTGGATCACCCACACAAAACTCTTTGAACAGACCTCTGCCCTAAAGCCGCTTGTAAGGTGTCTTTGTATTTTAATCCCACTTTTAAAGCATAAGGTTTATATTTTCATATTGTTATACATAGTTTTAATATGAAAACAGGTTTAGCAATAAATCTATTTGGAATCACTGCTTTACGTGCAAGTTGGATGAAATAAAAACACTGTATGGCCTGAGCTGTGAATAATGCTCGAGCTGTGGATATCATGAAATACTTTGGGTTGTATTTTTATCCTGCATACTTCACATCAACATCCATGACCACAGATCATGACCATTTCAGGTAAAAATGTGAGTCACAAATCTGCGTCTCTATTGTCCTTGACATACTTCCTGAGGTGGACAAAACAAGCATACCGAGTCACTGAAATGTCCTCTGACACAGAAATGGAGAATGTGTTCCCTCCATTCTAGTTATTTATCACTGTCATGTTGATATCCAAACTTTTTGGCATGTGAATGGCGCAAAAAGAAGGAAACCAACAGACAACCAGTGTCAACCCACTGCAGATATCAGAGTTAAACCCCCCACGGCAGTGTATCCGAATGGATCACACCTGGTAGTTCTCACAGTTGGATAGGTGTTGAGAAGTAACATTGCGTGTCACAGCACAACTCATTTGGTTGTTTTGCAGGTCACGCAAATGTGGATTAATGTGAATCTCAGTATTTTTTTAAAAGGACTTGGGGTGAGTTGACCTCTAGTTTGGACATGTGTACTTATTTCTTGAACTCACAGTCATTGAGGCCTCGGTGACTCTTCGATCCAGTGACTTGGCTCTTCTGAAGTTTGCAAAAGTGGAGTTGGACACATCAGGCACTGAACGGTCTTTTCCTGCATCCAGTGACATCTCCTGTAAACAAATAACTAGAAGTTATTGCCTTTTATCACAAAGTCATCAAGTAAACTCACAGCAAACTATACAGTGATTTCTTTTAATCTTACGCCTTTTCTGAGTTAGATGTTAAGCAGTAATGATAAGAACAGCATACATGCTTGTTTGACTGAAACCGTCTCTCACTGCGGCCTTGTCTCTCGATATTGGTGATGGTAGAGGACAGCTCACTGGAGCTGCCTGTGTCCATGCGCTCCACATGTCCCTCCTCAAATCGACCGATGACTTGAGAACGCCTAAAAGACACAAACTCGGTACTAAGTACAAACTACATATTTCACTCACTGAAAAAAAAACCAATGTCTGACAATGAATTAAATTTTTTTTAACATTTCTTAAAGGATATTTTGCAGCGTGCAAAAAAACAGATAAATTGTTCTTGGAAAAAAAAAGGCACATCGATGCAACTCATCACCCTTGATGGTGGCAGAATCACTGAGCATTAACACAAGGGAGCAAATTTAAGCCAAAATCCTTATCCTTGACAGAATGTCAGTGCGGAATGCACTGTTATACTGATTCTGGACATTATTCTAAATTCAAGTCTCTTTTCATATAAAAAGTGTGTTGACTCTCCAAAGACATCAATATATGCCACAGAATAGAGTAGTGTTATATGACAGGATTAAATCAAGAAAGAAAATGACAAGGATGGTGGATTAAACAAATTGCAGAAATAGCAGCAATGGCAACAGGCGGTGTTACCTTTAGGCACTTCACTTGTTAATGTGTATGTTGCATGAAAGAAGAGGAAAACCTAAAGCGTGTGTTCGACCACAACAATTTGTTTACATATGCACTATATATATATATATATATATATCCATTGAATTAGGTATTTATACTGAACAGTGCATGTGTGTATATGTGTGTGTGCTCCCAGGCAGTGCAGAGATGAAATGATAGAAAGCAGGAATCAGCGGTGACCAGCAGGGAACAGCAGTGGGACAGGGGTGGAGGGGTTGGTTGAACATTAGCTCTGAGAAGCTCTGTTGTGAAGCCCCTGGAAAAGATCAAAACAACAACAAAACCAAGTAGCAAAGAGAGTACAGCTAGAGGTAAAGACCAGTAGAAAAGAAAGCAACGCATGCATTCACATCCCCAAACTTAGTAATGGCAAAATGCTCATAAACTGCAATAGCAATGCTCAAGGGAAAGAAGTGCCTCAAGGACAGCAGCCACAGGGTGGTGCTAAGAAACTACAATGCTGAGGTGTTTAAAGCAACGTTTAGTCTTCCCGCATCAAATCACTTTCCATGCCATTTATACATTTAAAAACACCACCAATGACCAATAACCAGTGTTTAAATCCTTGTCCACGCAAGATAACATTTGAGTTTCTTTGTTGACAAGTCTGTTTTCAGAATAATTTTCTAAAGAGGATAGTTGTACTTTGCTCACTTTTAATCTGCAAGCCAATCATAGGCCAGTATGTAATTTACGTGTGATGTGGAAACTTGAATGTGCACAAACAGTGCACATTCACGTAGAATGGCCTTGATGAGGTAGAACCTTTAAACTTTTTAAACTTTTAAAATTAGCTATTGTATCTTCAATTATTCACAATGACATGTTTGAAAAAAGTCGTTGTGTAAACATGTATATCTTAAAACAAGTATGGATGGGGTCTTAAATGATTATTGGTCACCATCATCACATTAACTGATCATTCAAGAGAGCAGGAACAAGAAGAAAAAAAGGTATTTTTGCCATGACCCATGCATGACTTTTATCCCCGTTTTCTCACCTGCGCTCCTCCCCAAACAGCCGAGCCACCTCCTCTCTGCCCGGACTCCGTGTGCGAGCCCTCAGCTCTTGGCGTTTTTTCTCTGAGCGGAAAGCTTCACGGTAGGACAGCCTGCGAGCTCGTGGCACATCCGAGAGCACTGCATACTCCCTGCCTGACCGACCCACTGTGCCGCCTCCACCACTGACACTACCAGTGCTCCCTCCACCACCACTGCGACCCTCCCAGGTGAGTGTAGTACCGCTAGGTTCAGAGTCCAACGAGCTCTGGGAGGAGCTGATGGTGGAGTAGCTGGGGGACACAAGGGCACCTGGAGAAGGGAGAGGATCTTGGGAGGGATCATAAGGGGAAAGTGGGAGTTCGGACTCAGAGTTGTACCTGGGGCTTTGAGCTCCTACAGAGGAGGATGCTGAGGAGGACAGGGGCAGATAATGGGGTGGTTGGGAATGCTGTGCATTTTGGGGAGAGGGCTCCGATTTGGTCTTCTCCAGTGAAAAGTATCCACTCTCAACTCGTACCTTCCGCCCAGTGCTCACTGTGCTGCCATCTGGGAAAGAAAATTAATACACGGAAATAAAAAAACTGGAGAGAGAACTCAAGGAGGATGTGCCATAGGACAATGCCTACATGTCTGAAAGCGATCTAGTTCACCTATTCTAACACAACAGCAACATTAGGTGCAATGATATTAAAGTCATATAGCCCTAACCATCTTGAATAGTGGTACTGGAGTCTGGCTGGCTCTGGGTCAGCTGGCTGAGACAGGTGGCACTGCGGCTGCAAGGGATGGTGGCCCGATTCCAGCGGCTCTCCTCCTGCCACAAAGTTGCACGGCTCATTGGGACCCGCTCAGCGCTGGCAATGCTGCTGGGCAGGCATGGAATGCTGCCACCACTGCTGCTGCTGGTCACTGTCACCTTTGCTGGACCAGGCTCCTGGGCACGGGTATGGGTTGGAAGGAGAGGATGGGAGGAAGAAAGGGCATAATGGGAGGTAAGGTAACAGAAAGACTACAAAAAAAAAGGAAAGATTAAAAAAGCAATAACAGACTGAAATTAAACTCTGAAAAGAAAAACTCTAAAAAAAATATGAGTATATTTTACATAAATAAGCTTTATTGCAGCTTAGAGCAGAGATATGGTGGAGCACTTCAAGAAGCTGTGTTAAGAGTCAAGTCTGTTTTTTTTTTGGTCAATACCATTTATCATTGATAAAATGACAAATTGCTTGAAAAGATGGGAGGCTGGTGTCTGCAAGAAAGGCTCGACAAAGAAAGATTTCATTCAGAGAAATACACACAACACACAAAAAAGCACAATATGGACTTTCTGGATAATCTGAATACATTGGAAAAGAACTTCAAGAATAAAAGCTATAGATAATCAAAGGCCTTTGATATCGATTGGTATTGTAAATCATAGTGAGACCCTTGAGCAGTGAGTAACTTAATTTGAAGTCATGAAAAGAGAAAGTAAGATTTCCAGAGCAAAGCAAAGTGACCCTCAAACAAAATGTTCACCCACACCTCTTCAATCACCACCAACATGCAGTTGTGCAAAGATTTACTGTCAGAGAGAAGCATATATATTTAATTATTTTGTGCACTTTTTCGCCCTTCACCTGGATTGATTTTGTCGTGTAGGTCATTTATCAGGGATGGGATTTCTGAGCTTGGGATTTTTAAAAAGTGAAACAGGATAAAAGATTTGGCCAAGCTGAACTCACTGAGTGTCCATTCATGTCTTCAGTGGAAAAACACTGGCTTGGAGTTACTTGGCCCTGTCAATCACAAAAAGCTTTAAATGTTATTATCTGCTAAATAGTGCTGATAATTCACACCAGGTAAGAGTTAAGTATTGGCCTCAATGATTTCACAAGTTTCAGTATTGTAACTGTGGATGTTTTATTGTGCTCTCACTAAAGTATGAAGGTATGGAGGCCAATTCCATGTTAAATAGTGCCATTACAAGATGTTTAGCATTTTATTGCTAAACAAACTCCTTTCAGTAACAGTGACACAGTCATGGCCCTTTCCTGTCAAAACGTCAGGTGCTTCAGTTTAGTGGCACTACCTACAAGACAAATATCAAACATGAGTCACTGTACCCAGGCATTTCCAAGAGTTTCTTAGCATTGGTCCCCTGCAATGCAAATAAAGCACTAGAGGCATTATCCCAAAGCTGCTATAAATTTTTATACTGTTGTCTGGGTGAATACTCTTCTCCGATCGGTCAGCAATCATGTATTAAACTTTATAATGCACATGTATTTCGGCTCCAGTTTTATCACCGTACATTCATCCACGCCCAACTTGTAAGTAACGAGCACAGCTGTTGAAGCTTTGTATTCTGACTAAACCTAGCTTAGTCAGCAACTTCCAGCCAACTTGATAAGCTAGGATAATGACGGAAGGTAAACTACCAGTGGCTGATTTTAACATTTCATTCAATGTCTTCATTATACAAAAAAGATTGAAAAATGGGATGTAGCAGAGTAAGAAGAAATGGAGAAACAGAAAGCAACCGCCATAGACCTTCTGTGAGACCATTTTGACCTTAAGTAAAGCTTTGATTAATACTTTTTATAAACTGGTGATTTGTGACCACTGAGCTGACAACTTCACGTTCTTCACTCTATTGGAATATACATCCTACTTTGATGAACCAGCTTGGATGTGAAGGGGACTACAATTACTCCTGGTAATGAACGCTTGCTTCATAACCGCTTTGTTTTTGGTGTGTAAACATTCATGAAAAATTGCTAATGTTTTTTACTTGATATTGTTGATAAATGATGATGGAATGTGGGATAATCAACGCCTAGGTGGGCATCACAGTTTTAAGGCATCACATGGTGGCAAAGACCCAACCTCCATGAATTCCATGTCCTTTGTAAATACTTTTGTCAGTCTGACCAGCAGTCCAGCATGTAACTATAATATAAACATGGTTAAGTTCAAGTTTATTTACAGTAAATTCATGTAATCATGGCAACATTAGTAATGACATCTTTCAAAGCTTTCCTATAAACTGAGTTGAGTTAGCAGCTTCATGACCCAACAATTGAAAATAAACAGCAATAGCTGATTTGAACATTTCTTTCAATCTATTTGGAGAATACCACAACTATGAAGATTGGGACGTAGCAAAGGAAAAAGAAACACAAGATCGAAAAATGATGCAAGGATCTGATGCCTGAAAAATTGTAGCATTATGATTTTAAACAAAATACCCATCATGGCAATCATACTGTGGGACCATTTTGACCTAACATCAACCTTAATTGTAAAACTTGAAACTTTATATTGTTGGCAAATGAGCATGGTATAATTAGGAGAATCAACGCCAAGGTGTGCATGTAACCGTTTTAATATATCCCTTCATAATCATATGACAGTGTCTTGACCATTTGACAGTTCTTTCAAACTAGGCTCATTTCAACCCACACCCAATTAAAAAGATGAATGTTTCTCATACAGCATCAGGTTGGTTGTACTAAATATGGTTTGTTAAATCATGTCTGCAAATCACAGAAAATAAAATTAGTTTATTGGCACATCTGCATTGTTAAATTTTGAGACAGGTCATCGGAGTGTCACCACTGTCCCCATACAAGTGACTGACTGTGTAAATTCAACAAGGTCAGTCTGATTCAGTGCGCCGTCATTAGAGGATCCAGACAAAGAATTTCATCGGGGATTTTGTGTGCATCCACCACAAAATTTGGCCTCACTTCAAAAATGGGATTTGGATGGGGGAGAACTGTATCCCATGGTGGGTGGTCTGGACAATAATGTGTTATGCCCATTATCCATCATGTCATTGAAACCATTATTATGGTGATGTAACATTACACAGTCCTGTTATTTCATTTCAACCTACCAAAAGGGAAATCTGTCTGCAGCACATGTACCTATAAAGCTTGCACCAACATGAAAACTGCAGTTTAAGTCCCTGCAGGCATTTTATGTGTAATGAATGTCACAATGTCTCATACTGTTGAATGCAGTCATTTTCGGTTTGTACTTGCTCAAATTTGTCAGAATCAGAGTACTTTGATGCCAAAGGGGAGATTACTTTCTGTTGAGATGCTCCATGCAAGAGTATAAGCAAGCATAAGAGTACAAGCTAACTAAGAGGGAGTTAAAATAAAATTGTCATAAATAGGAATCGAACAAACAAAATGTAGAAAGTATGTGCAATATTTATAATATGTATTGAGATAAGTCTGTGGGAACAGAGTGTTCAGCACTAAAGTTCGATGGCCACAGGCAGGAATGACTTCCTGTGGCACATTTTGGTAGAACTACTCACGCACTGAAAGTGCTCCTTTGCATCACCAGAACATGGTGAGTGGGAGGCGTCCTCCAGTATCAAAGGCAACTTTGATACTTCTGTCTGAAACTGTTGTCAAGTGTCCAGCGCCGCCCCACAGTGTCACTGGCCTTCCTGATAAGTGTATTGAGTCTGTTGGCGTCTGCTACTCCAAGTCTGCAGCCCCAGCACGCCACAGCAATCAGAATACCACCGGCCACCTCAGACTCATTAACATCTACCGGACCATGCTGAGAATGGTTTAAGGAAAAGAGTCTCACAAAATAGAGGTGGCTCTGGCCCTTCTAGTGTATATTTGATATCTTTTTATTCATTTGCCTTTTGCTGTGAGACAATACATCACTCAAGACAAAATTATTTCTGGACCTTCTACCTGGAGGTGAAAGTGCAAGGTTAGCTTATATTAACAGTGCTATGAGAGTCAGTGTTCAAATTCGCCTTTACAGATTCACATTTTGACATGTGTCAACAATAAATCCGTGAGTGCTTAATGCCGTATCACAGCACTATGATATTAAAAACAGAACAGATGGCCTTCTGAAATTAGCATTATTTATTTATTGGGTTGCAGGTATGAGTTAATTGTATATGGTATGTAAATGATAATTAAAAACAATTTTTAGAGTTTAGGGTCAAGGATGCTTTCACATATCGTCTATTTGAATACAGGTCAAATTAAAAAACACGCACACAAACTAGACTTTATCAGGAGGTTGTAAAATTGGAACGAAATTGACTGGTTTACAATATTGTATCTACAGTGTAAAAGAAGAATTATGTTGCAAGCAAAAAAATAAATATCTGTAAATGTTTGACCAATGAGGGTGACCAAGTAAATCAACAAATGCAGACACTAATGCAAATTTGTGACGCATACCCATGAAATGTTGCCACAGGAATTTTCAGTTTATGAACGCCTCAGTTAACACATGTGGCATTAAGTCTATTAAACCACCAGGCTTGCGAAATCATACAACTAGAAAAGAAAACAAACAACTGTCAACCAAGTTCCTCTCAGAGAAACAATACATCTCTCTCACTTTGTCTAAGTAAAAAGCAGCAGGTATGTTTTAAGTGATGTGAAGTTTTTTTTATTCTTTTTGTTCCAGCATTAGTCAAACATGTTTGCAGTAATCACAATATTATGCAATAATGAGGCAGATTCACCTTCAAAATGAACAGGAAATTAGATTTTAACTCAAAATTTTTACAATTATGTTGGATTTAGAATGTATTTGTTATAACATGGTCAATGTTAAATAAGTTCAAATGCTGAGTGAAATTTGGCATCAGCAATGTTATTGAACCACCTCAACCTACTGAATTTTACTCTGACCAAATTTGTGGTATCTACCTGTCCTTGTTCCCTGGTATGTACATGTAGTTTAGTTTA